>JAPKLX010000366.1:59703-102006 GCA_026898415.1 Leonotis leonurus | reverse complement strand
TGAAAGTACATCATCAAAACTCAGAATATTTATGGGGTTCCCAACAATTTCCCCCTTTTTGATGATGTCAAAACCACACTTAGACAGCATACTCAAATTAGCATGTATCATGTTCTGGAGAAATTAGTTATTTGTTATTTAAGTTAAATAACAGTAAACAACAATAAGATAAGAGAACTCCATATTTATAGATATATGAATTGATGAGTACAAGAGTTAGCAGAAATGATAACAAAGAGCAAAAACATAATTTAAGAATAATGATCTGTCTAAGAAAACCATCTAGCTGCTCCGCCCTTCTTCATTTTCTCTCTTTGTGCATCAGAGACCAATTGGATGCTCTCATATATGCCATCTCTCACCCTGGCATAGTTTGGATCGTGATTGTCGATCTTGTATCCTTTGATCTTTGTCAGTTGATTGATATAGTTTAATATGTAGATTTTATCTGGAAGATTGCTGCCTGGTATAGTTGGGCAGATCATGTATTCCTTCTCTGGTGCCTTGATTTGGATTTTGGCGTCAGCTGCTGCTGTTCTGATTCTTTGAATAAGGCCTTGATCACTGAAATTCTCCAGGTAGCGGTTAAAGTCTTCATCTGGGATAGACTCTGAATATGTAGGCTCTTTCAGAAAGAATCTGTTCAGAATGAACCCCTGTTTGACCTTTTCCCAGTCAGTTTGATCATTCTCTGGAACCCATGCGTCAGTTGGTGTCTTCTTTTGCAGGGATAGGTTCCAGGAGAATGGTTTCTTCTTTTTCTTCTTGGACTGGGTGGGCGAAGTAGATGACTGTTGCTGCGAGCGCTCTGTTGATGAAGGCGAAGAGAAGGGAGTTTGAAAAGATTTTTCTTTAGCCTCCTGGGCAGCCAGCTTTCTCTCCCTCTCTGCCTGTTCTTTGTAAAATTGCGCTCTGAACACTGGATCACAGGCTTGATCCATGCTCACACCAAACAGCAACAGTTCGGCTATCTGGTCTCCCTCATCTATCGGTTTCTTGCCTTTGTCTGGGATCTGAGGTGCTGGTGCTGGTGCTGATTGAGCTTGTTCTGATCCCAGTAGGGTGGGGTCAGGTCTCGGTGGTGTGGTTGGTCTTGGTTGAGCTGGTGCTGGTGTTTCTGTTCCAGCATCTGTTGCTTCAGTTCCAGCATCTGTTGCTTCTGTTAAGCCCTTGCTGCTTTTGTCTCCCTTGCCTCCCTTGCCTCCAGAGATTTCCCCCTTTTTGACATCATCAAAAATGGTCTCGATGAGTGCTCGAAGTGAGGTTATCTCTTCGGATATCTTCTCCATTCTGTCCTCAGCATCTGCTTTGAATCCAAGCAGAAGGTTGATTGTTTGATCAGATGCGTCTATCTTCTTCTCCAGCCTGCTGTTCATGGTTGACAAGGTTTTGTCATAAGTTTCTTGTAATTCTTCTACAGCAGTGATGCGAGTGACTTGCTGCTCGTGCTCTTCGGGGTTGGGGTAGACAAGGTCATTTAAGACAGCGACCTGGTGGTGCCGCATCAGCTCCACAAATTTCTCATTTTCAAAATGAGCTAGTTGGGAGTGGATGGACAGGTCAGTGTCTTCCTTCAGTTGAGCAGCAAGTTGAATGCCTTTCTGTGCGACAGCAGCATCAATGGTTGCTTTTTGTTTTGCCAGAAGATCAGCTATCAATTCAGTGGCCTTTTCTGCTTTTTCTTCTATTCCAGTCAAGCGAAGATTGACTTTGGCTTGTCCTGCTTCATTGGCCACTCTATCATCATCAATTTTCTTGTCAAGCTCCTTTCTGATTGTTCTTAGCTTGGCTCTGATATCATGGTCCATGTCGTTCACGTAGTCCTTCTGGTGCTGATTGAAATCAGAGAGTATCTGTGTTGCCTTCTCTTGAAGAGAGTTACAGATATCCGTCATCTGATCCTCAACGCGAAGGGTGATCAGGTTGTCCAACTGGTAGTTGTTAAATGTTTTGGGCTCTTCTTTCCAAGAGTTCTTCCATGGTGTAGAAGTTGACGTGTTTCTTCAACTTCTGTGCAGCACCATGGGTATATATTTCATTGCTCGGCTCCCCGCCAATGTGCTGGCCCACTGGTTCATCATCGCCTGAATCAAGATCGATGATAGGCGTTTTACTGGCATGCTGCTTCTGAGTTTGTGCTGCTGCTGGTGATGTTTGTTGTTCTGTTTGAGTTGCAGAGGGTGTTGTCTCCAGATGAATCTGCAAGCTCTCTGCCTCTTGTTGCATGAGGCCAGAAATAAGTTGGTGGTATTCTGCTCTCACTTCCTGGACGGTAGTGACCTGAAGTAGACTGAGCAGTGTGGCTTCTTCTTTCTTCAGTTCCTCAATTGATTTGAGTTGGAGCAGAGCATCAAATACATAATACTCGCTGTCCTTGACCAGCAAGTAGAATTTGACACGCTTTGCTGCTCCCAAACTCTCTGGCAGCTGAGTAATTCCAGGGAACTCTTGCAGAACAGAGTGTTCTGCTTCATTTTCCAGCAGGCTGATAACACTCTCAGCTTGTTGTTTCCTGACATCCTCCTCATCAGTTGAATCTCCTCCCTCTTCCTCCTCTTCCTCACTGATTTTCTCCATTCGGTGTGGAGAGGGTGTTGCTGTTCTGGCTGGTGAAAAGTCTCTCGCTTGAAAGCTTGAGTCTGGAGCCACTTCTGCTGGGGTTTCTGTTAGTCCAGCATCTGTCTGGGGAGTCTCTTCTGCTTGTTCTGGAAAGTCAGATTGTTCTGTTGTAGGTGTTGGTGGTGATGATTCTTGAACTTTGTGAAGTCTGCGTTTTTTCAGTTTTGGCTGTGAGGCAGATGTTTCTGTCTCAACAGAGCTACCTCGCTTGACTGAAGTCTTGCGAGTAGTCTTCTCCTTCACAACTTTTTCCTTGGTGGATTTGCCCTTCTGCTTCTCAACACCTTTAGAAGGTGGCATCCATGTGGGATTAGAACTTCCCATTTCCAGTGCAGCATCACGGTGTACTTTATCGGTTATCTTATTGAAGAATTGTGGTGCTAGTCCCAATGACATTTCCAGCTGGTGTTGGTCCTTGGGAATAGAGAGATTAGTGTTGTATTCCACAGCGTCATCCCAGATTTTCTGCTTGAAGAATCTTTCAATCATCAAACTGACTTTTGTGGAGTGTCGCAAATTCCTTCTAACTTCCACCGAAGTTCCTCTGCCTCTGCTGTCCTTGGTATAAGTGACTAACTTGGCTTCCTTAGCCATTAAGTCGAACAAAATCCTGCTCCAGTTAACACGAAGATTCAGAACAATGGCAGTGAGGATTCTGAACTTCTCAGGAGTCACTTGATCGTATGAGCTGCTGTGGTTGAGAAAGATCCTCTGAACCAGTTCCAGTAGTAACTTGAAACCCGGTTGAAGTAGAGATCTCTGAAACATTCTTCCAGTATATGTTATCGGTATCACCATTACTATTTCCACTGCTTCTTGCAGTTGTGCAGGGGTGATCTCTTCCAAGGATAGACCTTCGTCCTTCAACCTATAGGCCTGGTTGATCATCTCAATCACGTTGTATGGGGTTTTGCTTGTTCGGTCCCTGATTGGCATCAAAACATTAGCTTCAAAGCCATGTTTGTCACTCTGCCATGTCAGATAGAAAGAAGCTACTTGTTTTGCCAGAAACATTTTGGGGTGTCCAGTAACGATATTGCAAAAACCTAATATCACAAGAACATTCAAGGCAAATATATATATATATAATCATCAGTTTATATTCGCACAAGAACAGTAAGATAAGCAGTTTATAGGACACATAACACAGAATGCAGTAGATAGCAGATATAAAGGAAATAGAATGACTGTAAAACCTTTGCAGCGTGTGACCATGGCAAAGATTTCCTCGAGTTTTCGAAAACCATGGGTGTCAAGAACTGCATATGGTTCAGGTGAGAGAAACCTCTGAACCTCAGCAACGTGTTGAAGAAATAGAGAAGTTTGGGGTGCCATGATCAGAACGTAAACAGATTTGCAGGTCGTTTTGCAGAAAAAGGTTTTGGGAATGCTTAAGTGCTTAGGGAGATTTGAGTAGTGCTCAGTGCAATGAAAGTGAAGGTGAACAGTTTAGAACGAGATATCACATATATATAACAAAGATAATTAAGAGATAATAAAGCTGTAAGTAATTTGAAGGGTTGGATAATTTTCTCCCTTTTTAGATTTTCCCGCTTCTGTGATTTGTTTTGCCGCCTTTCCTTGCGTGAGATGTACGCTCTAGATCCTAGGGTTTGTAGGCGAGCGTGTGCATATCTCTTACTTTTGGGCAACTTTCCTTTTTCTATTTCTTGCAGAGATTTCTTCGATCTCAGTTCCCAAAGTTGTGCTAATCATGACGAAGATAGAAGATTTGGTAAATCTAGGATAAAAATATCTTTTACAGTCTGTAACCTAGGAAAGTGACGTCTTTTATCTCGACGCTTCAATTTCCTTAAAAGTTCCCCCTTGACTTAGCATTTAAGAAATAATTTCCACATGGCTTTTTCGTCAATTTTAGAGAAAGTTATGCCACGTGTGTTTTATTTCATCTGGGCTTTCTGTCATTCTTGTAACCTTCTGTTATTGACTATCTGGTAGCCTTCTGTTATTGACTATCTAGTAGCCTTCTGGTATTGACTATCTAGTAGCCTTCTGGTATTGACTATCTGGTAGCCTTCTGGTATTCTTCATCCAGACTGAGTAGTCCAAGTTTCCCACACAGCATCTTAAATCTTTCTTCTGGTAGTGCTTTAGTTAAGATGTCAGCACGTTGGATGTCTGTATGAATCTTCTCAATCTTGATGTGTTTTCTCTCTACATGATCTCTGATAAAATGATGTCTTACATCGACATGTTTGCATCTTGTGTGAAGTACTGGATTCTGTGTTATAGCTATAGCACTTGAGCTGTCACATAATATAGGTATCTCATTTACTTCAATCTCATAATCTCTTAATTGCTGTTTCAACCATAGGATCTGTGCACAACAGCTTCCAGCAGCCATATATTCTGCTTCTGTGGTTGATGTAGCAACAGATGTCTGTTTCTTTGAAAACCAAGATATCAACTTGTTTCCAAGAAATTGACACGTTCCAGAAGTAGACTTTCTGTCCAGTTTGCATCCTGCATAATCTGAATCAGAATAGCCTGTAAGCTCAAAGTTATCATCTTGTGGATACCAGAGACCAATGTGAGTTGTTCCCTTAAGATATCTAAGTATCTTTTTGGCAGCTTCCATATGTGATTCTTTAGGATTGGCTTGATATCTGGCGCAAACTCCAACTGCATAGGTGATATCTGGACGACTTGCTGTAAGATATAACAGAGAGCCAATAATTCCTCTATATTGTGTAATGTTTGCTGGTTTTCCTTCTGGGTCTGGATCTATCTTCCCATTTGATTGCATTGGAATTTTAACTGCTCTGCTGTCTTTCATTCCAAACTTGACTAGCAGATCGTTGATGTACTTTGCTTGATTAACAAAGATACCATCTGGTAGTTGCTTTACCTGCAGACCTAGAAAGAAATTCATCTCACCCATCATGGACATTTGGTATTTGTTCTTCATTAGTTCTGCAAATTTATCACACAGATAGGGAGATTGTGATCCAAAGATTATGTCATCGACATATATCTGGACCAACAGAATGTGTTCTTTGACTTTGATGACAAACAGTGTCTTGTCAACAGAACCTCTTCTGAAGCCTGATTCCAGTAGGAATGTTGACAATGTTTCATACCACGCTCTGGGTGCCTGTTTCAATCCATAGATAGCTTTAGCTAGTCTATATACTCTCTGGTCAGGGTTCTCTTCTTCAAAACCAGGTGGTTGCTCAACATACACTTCTTCTTCAAGTATGCCATTAAGGAATGCACTTTTAACATCCATCTGGTATACTTTGAATCTCTTGTATGCACCATATGCTAGAAATAGCCTAATTGCTTCCAATCTGGCCACTGGTGCAAAGGTCTCATCAAAGTCGATACCTTCCTGTTGATTGTATCCCTTTGCAACAAGTCTAGCCTTGTTTCTGACTACTTCTCCGTTCTCGTCTCGTTTGTTTTTGAATACCTATTTGACACCTATCACTCCTTGATGTTTTGGTCTGTCTACCATATATTAGACTTGGTTTCATTTAAACTCATTGAGTTCTTCTTGCATAGCTATGACCCAATCTGCATCTCTAAGTGCTTCATAAGTGTCAGAGGGTTCAACACGTGATAAATAGCAACTGAGAAGTGCACTTTCTCCATGCATTCTTCTGGTTCTAACTCTATCTGTTGGGTTCCCAACAATCTGTTCAGAAGGATGATTTTCTTGAATCCATTTCCTTCTGCTAGATATCTCCTCTTCTGATATCTCAGGTTCTTGTTCATTTGCTGGGTCCTCGAATTCTGGATGAGATGTTTGAAAGGGATTTTCAGTTTCTGGTTCTTCTTGATCATTATTCCAATCATTTGTATCTCTTGATTCTTCGGGTTGATTTGGTTCTGGCTCATTAGTATTGTTTCCTCCTTCTGGCTGATAGTGTTCTGGTGTAGTCAGAGATGTCTGTTCTGTTCCCCCTTGCTGCAAGCTTACTGCTTCAGCATTGTTTGGAATTTCAACATCATTCTCTTCTGATGTATTCCAGATTAGAATATCTTCTAGCAGAATACCTTCTGCTTTCTGGTTCTTGTTCTGGTCTTGTGTTTGATCAACACCTAGTTCTCTGTCACTAATAACAGATTCATCAAAAACAATATGAGGTGTTACTTCCACAATGTGAGTCCTCTTGTTGTAAACCCTATAAGCTTTGCTAACATCAGAATATCCTAAGAATATTCCTGGATCAGCTTTGCTATCAAAGGTTTTCAACTGAGATTTCCCATTATTGTGTATGTAACACAGACAGCCAAAAGAGCGAAAGTAATGAATCCTGGGTTTTCTGTTGTTCCATATCTCGTAGGGTGTCTTCCCATGTCTGATGGTAACAACTGATCTGTTCTGTGTGTAGCATGCTGTATAGATGGCTTCTGCCCAAAATTTCTTTGGCAATCTGGTTGCATTGAGCATTGTGCGAGCTGCTTCTTTTAGTGATCTGTTTCTTCTTTCAACTACCCCATTCTGTTGAGGAGTTCTTGCAGCAGATGTCTGGTGAGTGATTCCCATCTGGTTGCAGTATTCCTCAACCTTCTGGTTTAGGAATTCTGTTCCACGATCTGTTCTGATGGTGGTAACAGAAACTTCCTTTTTCTTGGTGATCTTTTTATACAAGAATATTACCCAAGTAAATCTTGAATAATCATCAATGATGACTAGAGTATATTTCCTACCATTTATACTTAATGGTTTAACTGGACCAAATAAGTCTAAATGTAGTAACTCTAATATTCTGGTTGAGCTCTGGACAGATTTGCTGGAAAAAGATGATCTGGTTTGTTTTCCAGCTTGACATGCTTCACAGATGTGATTCTTGTCATATATTTGATCTGGTAGTCCTTCAACTAGTTTCTCTCGTGCAATCTTATTGATTGACTTGAAATTGAGATGGCTTAATCGTTTATGCCACAACCAACTAGTTTCTGAAACCGTCTTAGTGACTAGACATGTCTCAATCTGGTTGTCCCATTGCACAATGTATAATCTATCCTGCAATTTTCCGGTAAGGAGTATCTCATCTCCTTCCTTGTTCTTAACCAAACAATTGTTAGCATAAAAAACAATCTGATTATCATTGGTACAGAACTGACTTACAGAGAATAGATTGTGGCTAAGTCCTTCAACATATGATACGTTTGTGATGGTGGTCTTGCCTACTTTTATGTTTCCATATCCTCTGGTATATCCTTTTGAATTACATCCAAAAGTGACATGAGGTCCTGGTTTCTCTATGTAGTCTGATAGTAGGTTCTTGTCACATGTCATGTGTTTTGAACAGCCACTATCTATGATCCAGATTGCTCCTTTTGCTACCTTGTACCTTCTTGCAGTCTTCTGATCCTGCAATTAAATACACTTAGCTACCCTTCAATATTTGGGTGCTTGGTTATTAGCAAATGTTCCCTTTCGAATCCAGAACATTTTTGGGTTGGGGACAGCAATATAACAAGTAATAATATTTCCATCATTATCAACTTTTGATACTGAATGAAATATAGATGGACGGTATCTCTTTATTTCATCATTCTTCAATCCTTTATTTATAGATGTTGTCCTGTTGACATTCTGGTTGGGTAATGTCCTGTTGATATTCTTTTTGTGAACCCTTTCTGTGTAACCTGCTGGTTGTTCCTTTACTTGATGGAACTGTCTGTTGCTGGTCTGTTTCACCATCATCTTCTGTGGTTGTTCTTTCTTGTTTCTGAGGTTTATCACCTGATCTGGAATCCGTTTCCTTTCTGGCACGAATTTCATGGTGCTAGAGCATTTCTCTGAATGACCTGGATATCCTAATCCAGATGTACCCTGTTGTTGAAGGTTGATTAACAGCTTGGCACGTTCATCACTCTTGTATACCATTTCCTTCCCTTTCTTTATCTTCTCTTCAGCAACATTGTTTCTTGTAATGAGATCTTTGACCTTAGAATTTAGCGAATGAATCTCATTGTCTTTTCCTTTAATCTGTTCTTCCAGATCAGATATTTGAGCAACGAACTGTGTGTTAGCAGTACTCAGTATCTGTTCTGTTTTCTTCATCCTTTCATTCTCTTCAACTACTTCTTTGAATAATCTCTTGATGCTCGAGTAGCTTTTGAACATGTCATTGACTTCATCCCAAGAGTATTCATCTTGATCTACTATTTCCTGTTCCAGATCAGTATTATTTGAAGAGTTAGAGTTGCAGGATTGTACCTCTACATCATCTAGACCGCTGTCTAGTCCTGCATAGTATTCATCCCAGTCTTCTTCTTCTTTGGCAAAGAATGCTTCATCATCTTCTGTTGAACTATCAGATAGATGACTTGAGCTAGAATCTTCTTCTTCTGCTATCATGGCTTTACGTTGAGCTTTTACTTTTCTGTCCCTCTTAGCTCGTAGTTCTTCTCTTTGACTTTTAGATAAGTCTGGGCAATCGGTTTTGAAATGACCTGTTCTCCCACAACCATAACAAGTATAGTCAGTAGGATTAGTGATTTTACTATTACCTCTACTTTCTGTTTTGTCATCAGATCGTTCTGCTTCGTTGTTCTTCTGATATCTACTCTTGTTATCTTTGTAGAACCTTCTATACTTTCTCGATCTGATTTCCATCTTGTCCATTCTCTTGGCAATCATTGAGAATTCTTTGAGTAACTTATCATAACTTCCTTCTTCTGGTGCGGCAGATGATGCTGATTCATCTGTTTTGCACTTCGCTTTGAAGGCAGTCTCTTTCTCCTTCTTTGAATTATTTTCGTTTTTCTTGCTGGAGGAATGATCTGGTCCGTGAATCCTTCTGATGTCACATTCATGGATAGCTAGATGATCAAATAGTGCTTCTACAGATAGATCATTGAAATCAGCACGTAGAGGTTGCATAGCTGAATAAATTTCCCAGCTTGGCGGTAGAGCTCTCATAATCTTGAGATTCTTCTCTCTCTGTGTGTACTTATTCTTTTTGAAAGCAGAGACTTCAAGCAGTACTTCAATGAACCTATTCTTCATCTGCTCGATGATTTCTCCAGGTTCATTTTGAATTCATCAAACTTGTTACATGCTAGAGACAGCTTGTTCTCAATCATTGCTTCAGCACCTAGACTGAGATCCTTTAGAGCTTCCCACATTTCTTTGGATGTATCAAGATCTTGGATCTTAGCCAGATGGACTCCTTTTACAGTACTGGAAATAACTCCTTTAGCAAAATCATCTAGATTTGCTTTTCTTCTTTCTTCTGAGGTGTACTTTCTGGGATCTTTTAGTACAGTTTCTTTAACTGCTCCTGTCTCAGTAATGCGAGTAGTTTCTTCAGTAATGGCTAGAGGTCCTTCCTCAATTACTTTCCACATCAAGCAGTGATGAGCTTTGAGACACATCTTGATTCTGAAACTCCACTCTCTGTAACCTTGGATGGAGAATTCTTCGCATGCCCTGATAACAGATGATTCCATAATGACAGATAGGATGCAGATGATGAAAAAGATTTTCTAGATCTATTCAAGTAGACCACGCAGGTATTAACCTTGTGAAAACAAAACAATGGTCAGTTTGAACCACTGCTCTGATACCACTTGTTGGTCCCGAAAGAGCAAGGTTTGGTGTATGGGGGGGGGGAATACACCAAATGCAAACTTTTCAGTTTACTTGACTAATTCAATCAGAGAGATGCAAGCTTTCTGAATTACAGATTGCTCGAGTTGATAGAACAATATGATTTTCTAATCAATTAGATTCTATCCAGATAAAGTCTCTCGGGTGAGATATACAAAGCAGAAAGTAAGTGTGAACTTAATTTAAAGCAATGTATTGTGTGCGGAATAATGGTGGACTTAGTCTGTGCTCTTATTAAGAAAATCTTTAGAAAACTTAATCGAGTATTTAGGAGAATGATTAAGAATGCAGATTTGAATGAGTATGATAGATAGAGAATAAAACAACTGAATATAAATGAAGAATTTAAATGACACAGTTATTTTTACGTGGTTCGGGAAACCCCCTACGTCCACGGTCTGATCCAAACTGGATTAGATATCCACTACTAGGATACTCTTCTTATTTAACCTCGCTGAGAACGAGCCACAAGTTCCAATACAATCTAATTGAAACTTATGCACGAATAAGGGTCGTGTCCCTTTACAACTTACAGAAAACTACTGTAAACAGATTATCTTCACGTTAATCCACTAGAAAACTACTAGCTAGTGAAGATCTCCTTCTTCTCTCGATAAGACAGACTTGAATCGAGGTTGGGTTGATGTGATTACGATCACGAACTAATTGAAGCTTTTTGTCTGATGAAAGAATGAAGCGCTTGAATGTATTTCTGTGATATAGCTCTAGTTCTTATTATTCAGACTTTGAAACTTCAAACATATATAGGCTCTGAATTTGAAATTCCAGCCGTTTGTTGATTGGCGTGATTTGATTTGTGGATTGCCAATCAATCATATCTCTTCTTTCCTTGTAGAGTTGTTGATTGAATCTTCTATGAATGGCAAGCAGATCATCTGTGATTACTTTCCTTCTTCACGTCAATCAGTGATTCTATTTCCAATTCTCAATGTATGGATTTTAATGCCTCACAGACAGGTTTGGTTCAGCTCTTTCTGTTTTGCTTCAAGCCTTCTGGTTATGTCCTTTCTGGTCTTAGTGCCTTTCTGGTAGAACACTGGTTAGACATTTTCTGGTTGAAGTGTTTTTCTGGTTGAACACTGTTTAGACACTTTCTGTTTGAAGTGCTTTTCTGTAGGTTACTTGCTGGTTCAACTTTCTGTCCGAGACATCTTCCACTTTTCTGGTTGAAGCTTTCTGGTTCAACTTTCTGTTAAAGTTGACTTGCTCTAGCTTTCTGTTTGAGACTTGCTGGTTTTACTTTCTGACGAAGTTGTCTCGCTCCAGCTTTCTGTTTGAGACTCTCTGGTTTAGCATTCTGTCTGTGACATGCTGGTTTCATCTTTCTGTTGAAGTTGTCTCGCTCCAGTTTCTGTTTGAGACTTGCTGGTTTCAACTTTCTGTTAAAGTTGTCTTGTTCCAGCTTTTTGTCTGAGACTTCTTCCATCTTTCTGGTTGAACTGGCTTCGACTATCTGGTTTATAGAAATCAAAGAGAAGTGATACAGAACATGAATAATACCAAGTGTGTTTTGAAAGTACATCATCAAAACTCAGAATATTTATGGGGTTCCCAACAAACTGATCTGGAAGAACAGATCAAGGGAAAAGATAGAGAGATTCACTCACTAAACTCAAAGGTCAAAGATCTCATCAACAGAAACAACGTAGTAGAAGAAAAGATAAAGAAAGGAAAAGAAATGATCTACAAAAGTGATGAACGTGCTAAACTGCTAATCAATTTGCAGCAAAAAGGCACATCTGGATTAGGATATCCTGGTCACTCGGAAAAATCTTTGGGAACCATAAACTTCGTACCAGAGAGAAAGCAAATACCAGATCAAGTAATAGATCTCAGGAACAAGAAAGATCACCCCCAGAAGATGATGATAAAAGAGACCGGGTACAGACAATACCACCAAACAAAGGGTCAACCAGCTCATTACACAGAAACAGATCATGTTCATAAAAAGAATGTCAACAGGACATTTCCTAACAAAAATGTCAACAGGACATTACCTATTAAGAAGGGATTGAAGAATGATGGAATAGAGAGACATCATCCATCTGTATTCCATTTTCTGTCTAGAATTGATAATGATGGGAACATCATTACTTGCTATATTTCTGTTCCTAACTCAAAAATGTTCTGGATTCGAAAGGGAACATTTGCTAATAACCAAACACCCAAATGTAGAAGGGTAGCTAAGTTTAATTAATTGCAGGACCAGAAGACTGCAAGAAGAAACAAGATAGCAAGAGGAATAATCTGGATAATAGATAGTGGATGTTCGAAACAGATGACATGTGACAAGAATCTACTATCTGATTACATAGAAAAGCCAGGAGCAAAGGTTGTTGGTCCCGAAAGAGCTAGGTTTGGTGTATGGGGGGGGGGGGGAATACACCAAATACACAAACTTTTCAGTTTACTTGATTAATTAAAGGAGAGATTTAAGCTTTTTGTATTACAGATTGCTCAATGTGTCAGACCAGATCGATTATCTACTCGATCTTGTTCTGACCAAGCAGAATCTCTCGAGTGAGTAATACAAAGCAGAAAGTAAGAGTAATCTTATTCTCCAACTGTGTATTGTGTGCGGAATAATGGTGGACTTAGTCGGTGCTCTTTGATTAGAAAACCTTTCAAATCTTAATCAAGTATTTAGAGAATTGATTAAGAATGCAGTTTGTATGAGAGTGACAGATAGTGAATAAAACAACTGGAATATAAATGCAGAAAGTAAATAACAGAGTTATTTTACGTGGTTCGGCAAACTCCCTACGTCCACGGTCTAATCCAAACTGGATTAGATATCCACTACTAGGATACTCTCTTATTTATACTCGCTGAGAACGAGCCACAAGTTTCAATTACAAATCTGATTGAAACTTATGCACGAATAAGGGTCGTGTCCCTTTACAACTTACAGAAGACTACTGTAAACAGGATTTCTTCACGTTAATCCACTAGAAAACTACTAGCTAGCAAAGATCTCCTTCCTTTCTCGATAAGACAGACTTGAATCGAGGTGTGATTGCGATCACGAACGGTTTGAAGCTTTTGTCTGATGTGAGATAGAATGCTTGAGAATATTTCTTTTCATGTAGTGCCTGTAACCCCTCAGACTATAAAAACTCCAAATATATATAGGCTTTGAATTTGAATTTCTAGTCGTTTGTTGATTGGCGTGAATTGATTTTGGATTGACAATCAATGTTATTCATCATATCTCTTCTTTCTTTGTAGAGTCGTTGACTGAATCTTCTATGAATGGGAAGCAGATCAACTGAGATTACTTTCCTTCTTCTTGTCAATCAATGATTTTCCTTCCAATTCTCAAAGGATGGACTTAAGTACTGACGTGGATATGATGAGTAGGGCAACATTTTCTGAGGGTTTTGATAGTTCTATCGATCTGTTGCCACTTCTGTCTGGTTGATTCAATTCTTTTTGTTTGATTGGAACCTTCTGGTTAGGCTCTTTCTGGTTTTAAGTGCATATCTGGTTGAACAACTTTCTGTTAAAGTTGATTAGCTCCAACTTTCTGTTTGAGACTTGTTGGTTCGACTTTCTGTCTAAGACTTGCTGGTTCAACTTTCTGTCTAAGATTTGCTGGTTCAACTTTCTGTCTAAGATTTGCTGGTTCAACTTTCTGTCTAAGACTTGCTGATTCAACTTTCTGTCTAAGACTTGCTGGTTCAACTTTCTGTCTAAGATTTGCTGGTTCAACTGATTCAACTTTCTGTTAAAGTTGATTTGCTCCAACTTTCTGTTTGAGACTTGCTGGTTCAACTTTCTATCTAAGACTTGCTGGTTCAACTTTCTGTCTAAGATTTGCTGGTTCAACTGATTCAACTTTCTGTTAAAGTTGTCGTGCTCCAATTTTCTGGTACTTAGACTTGCTTCAGTTTTCTGTTACAAGGAGACAAAATAGAAATAATACAGAACATGAATGATATCCAGTGTGTTTTCGAGATAAAATCATCAAAACTTAAATTATCTGTGGGGTTCCCAACAAAGGTCACCTTTGGATGTAACTCAAAAGGGTACACCGGAGGATATGGAAACATAAAAGTTGGCAAGACCACACCTTTGGACCAGTTAAACCACTAAGCATAAATGGAAGAAAATACACCTTAGTAATCATAGATGACTACACAAGGTTCAGCTGGGTCATCTTTTTGTTAAAGAAGAAAGAGACACTAGTCAAACTGCCTGATTTTCTACACAAGATCACCAAATAGAAAGAGGTGAATATAGCCACCATCAAAACAGATCGAGGAACAGAATTTCTCAACCAAAAGATTGAAGCATACTGCAATGAGATGGGAATCACTCATCAAACATCAGCTGCTAGAACACCTCAATAAAATGGAGTTGTTGAAAGGCGAAACAGATCACTAAAAGAAACAGCTCGTACTATGCTAAATGCTACCAATCTACCCATGAAATTCTGGGCAGAAGCTATCTACATAGCCTGTTATACTCAAAACAGATCATCAATTACACTCAGACATGGAAAGACACCATATGAGATCTGGAACAATAGAAAGCCTAAGATCTCTTACTTTTGCAATTTCGGCTGTTTGTGTTACATACATAAAAATGGAAATCTCAATTGAGGACTTTTGATAGCAAAACTGATCCTGGAATATTCTTAGGATATTCTGATGTCAGTAAAGCGTATCGAGTCTACAATAAGAACTCTCATATTGTGGAGGTAACACCTCATGTTGTTTTTGATGAGTCTATTGTTGAGTACAGGTCACCAGATGATAAACAGACAGAAAACAAGATGACTACAAGAAAGATGAATGAGATATTAATAGAAGATATTCTTATTTGGAATTCAAATAGTGCTGATGAAGAGATCAATACTCCACCAATTGCTGAAGAAATTATACAGCAAGGGGGAACAATCCAACATGAACTGGATGAAATCAGATCACCAACTGAAAGCAATGAAAAAGTCATTGCAGATGATAATCAATCTGAAAATCCAAATCCAGAAGCAAGAACAGATAAGAATCCATTTCAAGTTTCATCAACAGCTCACACTGAATTTGAGGAATCAACAGATCGACCTGATCCTGAGATATCTGATGAAGAGATGACCAGGAGAAGGAGATGGATACAACATCATCCACCAGAACAAATTGTTGGGAACCCATCAGATCGTGTGAAAACAAGAAGAATGCATGGAGAAAGCGCCTTGCTAAGCTGTTATCTCTCTCGCATTGAACCATCTGATGCTCATGAAGCACTACAAGATGCAGATTGGATAACAATAATGCAAGAAGAACTTAATGAGTTCAAAAGGAATGAGGTCTGGTATCTCGTGGACAGACCCAAACACCAAGGAGTAATTGGTGTAAAATGGGTGTTCAAAAATAAACAAGATGAGAGTGGTGAAGTAGTCAGAAACAAAGCCAGATTAGTAGCTAAAGGCTATAATAAACAAGAAGGCATTGATTTTGATGAAACGTTTGCACCGGTAGCCAGACTAGAAACAATAAGGTTGTTCTTACCATATGTTGAACACAAAAGATTCAAGGTATACCAGATGGATGTCAAAAGTGCATTCCAAAATGGTATCCTTGAAGAAGAAGTCTATGTGGAACAGCCACCTGGATTCGAAGAAGCAGATCCAAATCAGAAAGTATACAGACTGACAAAGGCAGTCTATGGTCTAAAACAAGCCCCTAGAATCTCGATACAGAAGAGGATCTGTTGACAAGACTTTGTATGAGACATTGTCTACATTTTTACTATAATCTGGATTCAGAAGAGGATCAGTTGACAAGACTTTGTTCATCATCAAAGTTAAAGAGAATATCCTTTTAGTACAGATATATGTAGATGATATCATATTTGGATCCCTATCTACTTATCTGTGTGATAAATTTGCTGAACTTATGAAAAATAAGTATCACATGTCCATGATGGGCGAAATGAATTTCTTTCTAGGCTTACAGGTCAAGCAATTACCAGATGACATCTTCATTAATCAAGCAAAGTATATTCACGATCTGCTCACTAAGTTTGGAGTCAAAGATAGCAAACCTATTAAGATCCCAATGCAAACCAATGGGAAGATAGATCCTGATCCAGAGGGAAAACTAACTAATATTACTCAATACAGAGGGATCATAGGATCACTACTCTACCTAACAGCCAGTCGACCAGACATCACATTTGCAGTGGGAGTATGTGCAAGATATCAAGAGAATCCCAAAGAGTCTCACATGGAAGCAGCTAAAAAGATATTAAGACATCTTAAGGGAACAACTCACATTGGATTATGGTACCCTTGTGAAGACAACTTTGAGCTAACTGGATACACAGACTCAGATTATGCTGGATGCAAGTTGGACAGAAAGTCAACATCTGGTACATGTCAGTTTTTAGGAAATAAACTGATCTCCTGGTTCTCAAAGAAACAGACATCTGTTGCCATATCAACCACAGAAGCTGAATATATGGTAGCTGGAAGTTGTTGTGCACAAATACTCTAGTTAAAACAACAGCTCAAAGACTATGAGATCGATGTCATGGAGATACCCATTTTCTGTGATAGCTCAAGTGCTATAGCTATCACACAGAATCCTGTTTTGCATACCAGATGCAAACATGTAGATGTGAGACATCACTTTATAAGAGATCATGTTGAAAGAAAACATGTACAGATCGAGAAAATACACACTGAAGTACAGAGAGCCAACATTCTTACTAAAGCATTACCAGAAGAAAGATTCAAGATGCTTTGTGGAAAACTAGGACTGTTAAATCTGGAAGAGAGGACCAAATAAACTTAGAACAGATCAAGTAAAACATTCCAACAGGGAATTAGAACCAGATTGATATAGTCCTGAATGATGAAGAACAGATCATGTAAAATTCCAACTGGGAATTGACACCAGATCATCTAAGTACACGTTAATGATCAACATATCGATTAAAATTCCAACCGTTAAGTATTAACAGATCATCACACAAGATTGATGTCCAAAATAGAAAGTGGCATAAACAGATCGATATAGTTGACAACAACTCGTTAATAAGGAGATTGACAACATCAGATGACTAGTAGCCACGTGGAAACTTATGTATTTATTCTTCTTGGGTTACTTAGTCATGGGGGAATGTCAAAAGAATAAATCTAATTACGGCGATTATCTCATTCTTAATCATAGCCTCTATGTCTAAATTCTGACATAATATACCATATCTTTTATTTTATGCAATGATTAGTACATTGTTTGGGAACTATGATATCGAAGATATTTACCAAATCAAGAAAAAGGAAGCAACTTGACAGCCCAAATCAACACGCGCTGCACTGCAACCCTAGGATCAAAAGCGCGTGTATTTGACGCAGAGTAGAGGCGGTTATAGACTGCAAGTCTACAATTCAGAAAAGCGGGAAAACTAAAAAGGGGAGATTAAAATCTAAACCCTTGAATTTATCACTTTTTAATCTTCACCGTACATCATTTATCTATATATACGTGTTAAACTGTTTGACTACCATCTACACTCTTCTTCTTCAACCTACTCTTAACAAAAAAAATTTTTCATTCCAAACTCTCTCAAACCCTTCAAAAATCTATCTAAATGGCTCCAAAATAGACTTTGTTTTTCGAGCAAGTGAAATTTCTGAACCCATATATTCATCAAGATCAATTTGCTGTTCTGGACAGCTATGACTTACACAAACTAGAGAGGGCTCTTGACCTTGTTTAACGCTGCAAAGGTTTCCATGTTTATGAGTTTTCTTTAAACTGTTTTACATATCTTGAATGTTCTGAATCTCTTTAAACCCGTATTTAAAAACAATTTTTATCCATTAGCATGCATATGTGAACATTTATTGAAGCGTGGAATTTGATATTCGATATTGCCTAAACTGTTGAGCACTCATACTTCATTGATGGAAGAATGGTGTTCACCTATATTCCCTTTATCTTTGTTGTAGGATTTCATAATATTATCACCACACACCCTCTCCAATTCCTGCCAAAGGAAGTGGCAACTTTCTATCTCTCATGGCAAGGAGAGAAAGGTGGAAATGAAGCTACAATTCGAGTAAGCAAAGGCAGCACTATCAGCAATACAACATACAACGTGCTGAATATTATAGATGAAGTCTACAAACTAAGAGATGAAGGTCTCAGCCTTGGAGATATCACTCACGAGCAACTACAAGAGGCCATAGAGATAGTGATGGTAGTACCCATACACTATACGAACATAATGTTCAACAGGGGTCTGCTTGCGCCTGAATTCAAGGTTCAGAGAATTTTTATGAATCATAACGGCTCCTACGACCAAGTCACACCCGAAAAGTTCAAAATCCTTGCTGCTGTTGTCTTGAATCTACCAGTAAACTGGAGCAGGATCCTCTTTGACCTATTGGCAAAGGAGGCCAAGATGATTACTTTTGTCAAAGGATCAAGTCCAGGCATTGAGGTCAGGAGAAGTAGCCTGCGACACTCCACCAAGATCAGCTACATGTTGGAAACCTTTTTCAAACAACACAAATGGGATAATGTGATTGAGTTCAACGACAGACTGCGATTCCCTAAGGACCAACATCAGCTCGAGATGTCGATGGGAATCACAGCAAATCTGATTGCCAAAACAACAGACCCTGTACATTTTAACGCACTGATGGAGATGGGGAGCTCGAATCCAATCTGGATTCCCCCATCTGCCCCTGCAGAAAAATCCACCAAGTCCAGAGTCACAAAAGAAAAACCAGTGGAAAGAACCCCCTCAAAAAGAGTAACAAGAAGAGCAAGCTCAGTTGATACTGATGCTTCTACGGCTGCTCAACAGCCCAAGCCCAAGAGGAGGAGACTCCAAAAACTTGTTGAACCAGTGGAAGATGTTCAGGTTCAGGAACCTGCTGTTATGGAAACATCTGTCCCTCAAAAGGAGGTTGGGGATGAGGAGATCCTAGTCGAGGGTCCACCAGAGGATGTTGCCCCCATCTCCTCTTTTGATCCAACTCCAGAAAAAGATTTCTCTCCAGCTCACACAGCCAGTCCATCATCTACTGAACCGTTAGAGCAGATCGATGAGGTAGAAGAAGAAGATGACTCCTCTGATGAGGATGTGGAGAAGAAACAGGCTGCTACAGTAGTCAAACTGCTAGAAGCCGAAGCAGATCATGCAGTGCTTAAATTATTCCATGGCATCCAGCTCGCACCAGAGAGCTATGATGCAGCTAAGAGAGTAAAGCTACTACTCCTTATCAAGGATAAAGAAATTTTATGTCCTTGATGCTTTACTCAAAATCAAATCAATCGACACACTCAAAGCAGAAGAAGCAACATTTATGAACATATTCGAAGTCTCCTCTATTGCAGAGTTGAGGGAGACTTACCTTCAGAGTATCTTGGGTATTGCTCAGCATGAAGCTAAGAAGCTACAAATCGATCTGAGGCAGATATATGAGAAAGAGGGGTTGTTGCATTTCTATGACAGTGTGGTCGAGGAGGAAGAAGATTTAGATGAAGCTCACCAACAGGGTGCAGCAATACCAGACTCTGAACCAGCTCAGCACCAGGATGAGGCTGCTGAACAGACAGCTGCACAAGTTGAGGGGGAACCAGCCCAGAAGAGCAAGATCCATATTGAGGTGGTTGATTACACCAAAGAAGCAGATCAACCAGCTGGACAGAGGGTGGGAGGTAAACTAACAGATGACATTTACACCCCTGCTGTCGCAGCAACCATGGAAGAGTATGTGGAGACTACCAATCTGGAGGATATATTGATGACTCAGCATCAATCTCTATCCAGTGATATGGATTATTGGATTTGGGGCTAGTATGAGTTATTGGTCAAATACGATAGTTAAAATCTGAATCTTAATTCATTGCCTTGCCCTGGATATGATTTCAGTTTTATGTGATTCTCAGTTGTGAACTGAAAATGCTTTAAACTAAAATTTCAGTCGTTTTATTGTTCTGAAATTGTTCTTGTTTTGAAAGGCTTCTATTTGTCTCAAAAATGGTTCTAAAGTTTTAAGCTCATGGTTCTAAATTTAGTATTAATCTCTGATTTGTTCTTATTCTGACTGAGGGAGATTTTTGGTGTTTGTCTTGTTCTGGCTCGTTTGATAAAAGTGGTTTTGAAGATTGGTTGTAATCTGAGGTAGTCTATATATTTTAATTACTGATATTTTATAACTTTGAGTTGGTTTTGAAGATTGGTTGTAATCTGCAATTCCAACCTATTTTCTAAATTCTGTCTATGTTCTGAATCTGAATACTTAAACATAGCTCTATGTTCTAAAGCCTGTAAATGGTGTGGGATTTGTTTTGGAATGATAATATATATCTATCTATATATCTCTATTCTAAATCTGAAGGTATAAGTATAAGTTCTATGTCTATGTTCTGGAATATTGAATATATATATATATATATATATAGGTTCTGAAATTCTGAAAATATAAGAATATGTAAACATGTTTTTGTCACGTCCCCATTTCACTTCTCTAAGTAAAATCGAGGAAAACGTGACTCGGAATAAAGTGCGGGTAACGAAAAGAAATGTAAGCGTTGATATTTGGATGAAACATGAAATGTACCATAAAAGATGGAGATTTCGATAGAATTTGGTATCACGAAACCCCAAGTACATAAACGGAATACATAGTTCAACGCCAGAAGAAATATCTAATAAGTTCTTGAATCTAAAACAAAAGTCTGGCAGCGGAAATTGGATCAATATCTAGATTTACATGTATGACGACATATAAATCACCGAGAGTAAAACATTAAGAGTTTGACAAAACCACCGCTGAGCCTTCCACTTCGTCATCACGACTTAACCTGCACATTTATAAATATATGCAGGGCTGAGTACGAAAGTACTCAGTAAACACGTGCCGAAATCACATTCGTACAATATATTTGCCATTTTCGTACACAGTGCAACATAGGGATTTTTGTCACTAAAGAACCTATGTTCACTAAAATTCTTGTGAATCTTAAAAGTTCGACTGCGCAGTCTAAGTTTTGGAGTAATCAAACATATCGGTAATTCTGGGTGTCGGGAAAGTGGCCACTTTCCGCGAACACTGAACCGGCCAACCCGCTAAGATAACTCACAGTTCTGGTGTACACTAGCCTTAAAAGATATAAATCTTTAAAGGCCCGAAATCGATTAATTGTTCAACAGATACGCATCATACCAAAATATAAATATTTTCGACAATGCAATACTTCATAACATTTTTAAATTCTAAAGCATTTCTAAGGCGAAAATAACAATTTGGTACAACGCATACGATTTGATTTGTAAAAGAAAGCCTACCTGAACTGCTTCCTCGTCTAGTAAGATCTTGAGTCTTTGATGTCTAAAGCTTTCCCTTTTGCTAAACCTTAATCGCAAATACGATAAAGATACTCATCGTGAGTATATAATTTATTTCATCTAAAAATGAAATAATAATTCTATTATTCCCTTAATTTCTCTAATCTTTTCACTCGACTAATATTCGAGTACTTAAAGATTTCTATAACCATTTAAATATTACTACTAATTTCATAACTTAATAGATCTAGATTATAAGGTTAAACCTAACTATTTATATCCAATCCCTTTAATTACTAATTAAATCTAAAGATGAATTTTATTAAACCATAATTAAGGAATAACTTAATCCATTCTTAATACCCATTTTTAATACCCAATCTATCATCACATTATTTAGTCCAATAAGATTTAATTGTTGGCCAATTTGCTTTATTCATTTGGCCCATTCATCTTTTCATTTTCAACCCCTTTTGATTTTCTATTCCCAGCCCATTCGATTAATTCACGCCTAACACCTCTAACCCTAGTTCATACGTTCGACTTCCCTTTTCTCCTTCGTTCTCGTTCCTGTTCTTTTTTTTTTCTCAGTCACAGACGACTCTCTACACTCCTTTCTATCTCTCTCGCCTCTCTGCTTTTGCTGCCTCTTCTCCATTCTCTGTTCCTTCTCTGTTTCTCCCTGTTTCTTTCCTCTCCTCGATCTCCTCGGCTTTCTCCCGATGGAAACAGCAACGGTGAAAATCTTCTCACCAACGACTTCAAGGTAGAATCTCCTACCCTTTTCAATTTATTTCTAGTTTTGGAAAATCCAATTTCAGTTTTAAAAATCCCCAAATTTTCCTTATACCTGTTAAATTTCTGTATTTTTAAGGTGTAATGGCCCGTAAAATTTCTCCTAATAATAATATGTATCGAAAATCGAGATAATAAAATTTCGTTATATATATTAAAATGTCGATTTACTAATTGATATTGGTAGCAATTGTTTTGTGCACCTTATAGTTTTTGTGTAATAATAGACATTATGCAAGCTCGTTAGATGATGTGATTATTTAAGAGACGTACTAGAAATTATTTCGGTACCTGATCGTTAGTAGAGTTCGAACAGATAATTGAATTACTTAGCAAAGTATCTAAAGAAAGAATTAGTAGTATGGTTATATACCATAGAAGGGTATGCAAATTGTTGATTAATAAGAAATGATGTATAAGGGATTATGGTTTAGATCCTTATTAAATAAGGTTTGATCGAATTATTATTAATGGAAGTGATGTATTTAATAAGATATTTGCTATGAGTTTGTTTTAAATGAGGTATCTAGTAAGAAACAAATTATCCATTATTAAGAAATTAACATTTGTGTTGTATAAGCAAACACACACACACGTTAGTATATATATATGTACATATACATATTTATAATTAAGATGTAGTATTAGATTAATGTTGGGAAAAATAGATAATCTCATTTCATCTTATAGCATGATCTATGGATTTAGTGATGAAAAGAAGAACACCACACGTATGATTCATATTTATGGTGGTAGCAAATCTAGAAGTGATATAAGTATGAAAGAGAACATGTACAGAAAGTCTACATATATTTATATCATGTGCAGAAAATCTATACATTCATACTGCTACAGGAAGTGACAGAGTACTCCAAATATTTGAGTAACAATAAAGAGAGACGATAACTATATAAAAATCTAAGTCTTATAACTTAGACAAAGAATCACTACCAAATCTTAGACTTTATTATAAGATTCAGCTACTGCTCAAATCTACTACACTTGACTGCAAATTGAAGAAATCTGGCCAAAGTAGAAGTAAAGGAAAGGGCTGACTGCAGGAAGAAAGAATAAACAGCAGCTGTTGCCTTCCATCACCTCCTTTTCGCTTTACACCTGCAGGGGGAAAGAGTATACTAGTGAGTATGTCCCCAAAGTCAAGAGTAGAATAGAGATAGGCTAAGAAGTAGACTGTAATATAGAAAGAACTCAAGTGTCTAGTGTTAACCGAGTACAATAAGAAGCTGCTATGTTGTAAACCACTTAGAAACACCTTTATTTATCCCATCTCACTGCATACTTTCTCTACCTTTTCAACACAACCGTAGGAGAGTTCATCCATTCAAGAGAAAAGTCTCTCACCCAAGGTTCAGATTTAGAAGCAGTAAAGGTAAACTTGGTTTCATCCTCTCAGTCTAATACTAAACCCCAACTGAAACACCTCACTTCATTCTTTTCAAAGAGTTCAGTTTTAATTCACCAAAACTTTTCAGAATAGCGTTTACGCACACCCGAGGAGTCACCCAAGTCACCCCATTCAGAATTTTCTGAAGTATTAAGGTAAACACAGACATCAAGTATTCAGTTTGTGTTCTATATAGTGCTAAGTAGAAGAGTTAAAACTGAGTTTTGTATACAGAGCATGGAACTTCAGTATATGCTCAGAACTTAAAAAGTATATGCACACCGATTCAGAAAATAGATATAGCTATATATATATATATGTGTGTATGTGTAACTGTTAATACTGTAGTCTTACTCCTCAGAATTAGTTCTAGACTCTCTGTTTTATTAAAATAAACACTGAACTTAGATTCTTCGTTCACAAAGCATTCAGAACATAGGAACCGTAAATAAAGGTTCAGATATTACGAGCCAAGGAACTTACAAGAACTAAGAAGCTTTTAAGTTCTAATACGTTTAGAAAACATTGTGCAGATTTCACGACATATGTATATGAATAGATATATATATTTTCAGAATTTAGAGGAAAACAGAAAACACAGATAGTTAATCACTGGTGTATATGCACACAGACTTAGAATAGAGTATACCAACACTTATTCATATATAGATTCTGATTGTTAGAAATGGACCTATATCTCTTTGTTATTCAATCTTCAGAACATAATCTTACACCCTAAACCTTCAGAATAAGAACTCCAACTCAAAAGATAGGATAATATCAGAATTTACAATACAGAGATTACCTCAGTGTCAAATCTTCAGAACCCTCCCATCGTTGAAACAGAACCAAACCAGCAACCAAATTATGTACTCCTCAATAAGAATAAGAACAGAACTAGGGTCAGAAATTGATTAAAACTTTAACAATACAGAACTTGAAACTCTTAAATTATAAAGAACATTCGTCTATTTCACAACCCAGGTACAGAATAGAATTTCGGTCTAGCTATTTGTTTAGAACAGAAACCTGGAAGAGTTTAGTCTTTCTGTAATCGAAAAATTAAAAATATAAATACAAAGATTCCAGATTGGAACCCCAATTTCGAAATCATAGTCTGCCAAATTTCTGGAACTAAAATTTAAGGAGGGGAAGAACATGCATCACAGTATGAACCCGAATTTAGAACAGAGGGCAATGATTGAAGAAGTCCTAAACCAATTTCAGCATAGAAATCTAAAAATCTAAACATACAAGAACATAAATTTTTACCTTGAAGCCGTTGTGGAGGAGATCTTCGACGTTACTGCGACCGAAAGAGAACAAGCAGCAGCCGAGGAGATAGGAGAAACAGAGAGCCAGACGAAAAGAGATGGAGCAGAGTGAAGTGGAGATGACTGCTGCTACATTTCATTGAGAGGAAGTCTCAAGCGAGACGATGAAGTGAATTGAGCCGTCTGGGAAGGAGAAGAACGACAGAAATGAGAGAGCGAGGGAGAAGAATAGAGTGTGGGGGTGTGTCTAGGGTTAGAGAGAAATGGGTTATCGGATGGGCTGTTGATAATCAAACAATTGGGCCAGACTTAATAAAACAATTGGGCCAGACTTAATAAAACAGATGGGCCAGCAAATTAAACCTGTTGGGCTAAGCTATATGATGCAAGATTTGAACTCGATTTTAAATAAATATGGGCCTCGTAATTGTGGAAAGTGGGCCCAGATTGGGTAGTAAAAATGGATTAATTTATCCCTTAAATGGTTATTAATTGAATAAATACTAACCATTAGAGCTTTGAATAAGCATTCAGATTAGAACTTATTTAATTCAAGTGGGTTACCTCGAATAATCATAATCCCTGTTATTAAACTATTTCGGTTAAGTATCTCGACTAGTATAGTACCTTAATTAGATAAAATGACTTAGAATATATATTAGGGAGAGTCAGTAATTAGATAATTATTAGAACTTTTAATAATGATAGTTGCATTACCTACTAAGGACTCGATTTTAAATCAAGTAATAATTAGAATATTCATGAAATAATAGCACATTATTTCATTTTAATTAGATATGTCAATTAATACTCACGATGAGTATTTTCCCTCTTAAATACGATTAAGGTGCGGCGAAAGGAAATTCCAGTCGATTTTGCACCAGACTTTCGTTAGATAAGGAAGCACATCAGGTAGGCTTTCTTTTACAAATAAAATCGCATGCGTTGTACCAAAGTATGATTTTCGCTTAGAAATGCTTAGAATTTAAAATGTTATGAAGTATTGCATTGTCGAAAATGTTTATATTTTGGTATGATGCGTATCTGTTGATAATTAATCGATTTCGGGCTTTTAAAGATCTTTATCTTTTAAAGCTAGTGTACACCAGAACCGTGAGTCATCTTAGCGGGTTGGCCGGTTTAGTGTTCGCAGAAAGTGGCCACTTTCCCGACACACAGAATTGCAGATATGTATGATTACTCCAGAACTTAGACTGATCAGTCGAACTTTTAAGATCACAAGAATTTTAGTGAACATAGGTTCTTTAGTGACAAAATCCCTATGTTGCACTGTATTACGGCAATTGCAAATATATCAGTACGGATGTGATTTCGGCATGTGTTTACTGAGTACTTTCGTACTCAGCCCTGCATATATTTATAAATGTGCAGGTTAAGTCGTGATGACGAAGTGGAAGGCTCAGCGGTGGGTTTTTGTCAAACTCTTGTTGTTTTACTCTCGGTGGTTTATATGTCGTCATACATGTAAATCTAGAAATTGATCCAGTTTCCGCTGCCAGACTTTTGTTTTAGATCCAAGAACTTATTAGCTATCTATCTTGCTTTCGAACTATGTATCTCCGACTTATACTCGTTCACAGTGTTCTCTTGATGTTATTTTAAATCCCTGACAATTTCGAACGTTAAGTTTCGTTGATGTATTGAACTTCGGTCATACAACTCTATCGAAATCTTCCTCTTTGTTGTACGTTCCACGTTTTATCCATCATTCAACGCTTTCGTTGAGATTCATTATCTGTATTTCCCTTTTGGTCGCGCTTTCCTCGATTTTACTTAGAGAAGTAAAATGGGGACGTGACATAAGGTTTCGAATTTGTTCTTGCATGTTTGATTTTAATGGTTTTCCTGAAATTTTTCTACATACTCCTCTAACTCTCTATCTCTCGGTGTTTCTCTTCTCTTCGGCCTCTGCGATTTCTTCGGAGAAATACTCGCCGGAGTTCTCTAGACTGCAGTCCCTGGGCTTTTCCTCACAAGTAAACTTTTAGTTCCTTACTTATTTCTTCGGGTTTATATGATGCATGTTCTTTCTCCTTCAAAGTTCTGATTTTAGAAATTTGACAAGCTCTGTTTCAAATTTGGGGTTTCAAATTTTGGAATCCTTGTGTTTTAGATTTCAATTACTCATTTTCTGTATGATTAAATTCTCTTCAAGTTTTTGTGTTAAAACATTTGGCTAGACCATAGTTTTTATTCTGCATCTGGGCTGACTCCCCTTTCTAATTTCGAGTTGTGAAAATGGACGAGGCTTCTGTTTAGTTTAAGAGTTTCAAATTCTGATTTGTTTAAAGTTTTAATCGAGTTCTGACCTTGGCTTGTTCTTATTCTGACTAAGGGATACATTGGTTGCTGGTTTCATTCGGTTTGTTCGTTGGAAGGGGTTTTGGAGCTTGGTTGCCTTGAGGTAGTCTCTATATTTTAATTTCTGAGATTTTATAACTTTTGATTTGGTTTCTTATTCTGGAGATAAAAAGTGTATTAATTATGCTCTGGAGATTGAGTATATGATACAAACATAAGTCCAAGTTCTAAAATCAGAATACATATATATATATAAAATGTTTATATGTTCTGTTCTGGAATCTGCCTACATATATATACATATATAACTATCTAAGTGTTCTGTTCTCTAAAAGTTGTTTTCTTAAACAATTTAGGATCTAAAAAGCTTCTCAGTCTTCTAAGTTTTTGGTTTGCTAGATCTGATCTTAACAGTTTAAAAGCTTCTAATTTCTTACATCTTTGTTCCTTAAGTTTTGAGGAAGGTGGGGTTTCATATTCAGTTTCCTTTTATAAACATAGTAACACAGTCTTAAGAAAAACAGAAGTCTTGAACTAATGCTAAGGAATAAATCGTGTATACTCATACATATATACAGATATTTCTAGGTTCTGAAATCATTAGGCATATGCTTTAAATTCTGAAATATTTCTGAAGTTCTATGTTCTACATTCTTAATCAAATCTTTAAACTCTTTATCTAATAATATAGAGAATACAACTGAAAACTTGAGGTCTGAGTTTACCGTACTATTTCTGAAAATCCTGAGTGGGGGTGACTTCTTGGGATGGATAGGAGCTTCTCCGTAAGGCTTTAGTGTATAAGGAACTGGTTTCTTGTAAGATAGAGAAGTGTTTCTCTTATGACTTCTATGCGTATAAGTAGGAAGACTGTTGGTTGTATAAATCCTATATGTCATCTACATCCCTCTAGTTTCCTATATCATAGACTATAACTGAAGTGTTGCATTGGTACTGTGATCTGAATCCATTGACTTTGGGGTATCAATTAATGTGATAATATCTTATGGTGCAGAGATGGATTGTGGAGAGTAGGAGGAGTGCAGGCTGTCTTCTTTGACCTGCAGCCATGCTGCTCTCAACTCCTTTGCCTTTACTTATTCTGTTTTACCTTCTCTTCCTTTAGTATGATGTAACAGCAAGTATAGCTTAATTGTAGTACACTACAGGTGGCCTTCTCCCATAAAGTTGTGTGAATCAAATCTATTTGGCAGATTTGGTCTTCCCATTACTTATCTTAGTAGTTTTAGATGCATGGATTTGTCTTTCCTTTTATTCTAGTACTCGTAAGTTTCAGTTGGAAACCTGTATACTCTAAGCTGTAATTATATATCCATGTATTCTCTTAATGTGGATAATTAGCATTATAATATATATCTTATTTCATTAATGCCAATAACATACTATCTCATATACTACCGATAGTTTCATTTCTATTCTCCAATTATCTACAACTTAAGTACATGATTATCGAATCATTAATGTACCATAATCTTATAAGTATACTTCTTCACCTATTAATTTAATCACTTGATTAATAAGAATATAGACCATAATTCTTTTATACATCATTCTTTTATTAATGCTAAATAATATACCATTCTTATAGTATATAACTATACTACTAATTGTTATAGCCTCTTCTAAGTAATTAAATTTGTATCTCTAAAGTACCATAATTTATAAGGCACTTGTCTTGCCTTTGCATAGTTTTTAATTCTCTATTTTCTATATCTCCAAAACTTTAATCTAATAATCCTTCTTATCTAAACTTGGCAATGATTAATTAATTTAATTGTATCTCACAACTAAATTATAATATCTCGATTATTCCATTACTCATCTAAGTAAAACATTTAAATAAAAACCAAATATATATATATATATATATATATCTCAAAATTAGTATCTAACTGCTATGTTATAGAAAGCAATTCATGGTCTAACTTGTACAAGTATTCAAAGATATACTACAAAGTTACCAATATCGATTAACTAATCGACATCTTTGGTAATTTTATGAAATTTTCTCGAGCAGATTTCTGATACATGATAATTAGTAGAAAAATTTTACGGGCCATTACAGTTTTGCTAACATGCTTTCTTATGGTTCTATGCTTACAGTTAGCTAAATCCCTGAATTTAGGTACACTTAGAAGCTTTTGAAAGTTGTAAAACATAAGCTAACATGCTTGTTGTGAAGTTCAAAAGTTTATATTATGAGTTCTAAATTTGTTTTGAGAAAGAATGGTTTGTACTTAATACTAGAAGATTGCAAAACTGA
This sequence comes from Leonotis leonurus, assembly GCA_026898415.1. NCBI lineage: Eukaryota > Viridiplantae > Streptophyta > Magnoliopsida > Lamiales > Lamiaceae > Leonotis > Leonotis leonurus. The sequence continues at coordinate 72,385 of JAPKLX010000366.1, read as the reverse complement.
ATGTTTGAGACCTCTGTTTACCTCAATACTCTTAAGAATTCTGGATTGGGATGACTTGGGGTGACTTCTTGTGTGGAATAAAGCTCCTCCATAATGTTCTAGTGTAAATGAACTGATATTATAAAATTTGGAAGTGTGGTTTGTTTCTCTTCTATAGGCATATAAGTATGAAGGTTGGTACTTGAGTGAAAATGTCCTTAGTCTCCTGCACACCTATCTCTACTTCTCTTTATAGTATGACCATATTCTGCAGCATTGATCTTGGACAGCTATCTGCAACATTGATCTTGGATGGATGGATGAATGGATGAATGGAATAGGAAGAGTGTAGCAGTCTTCCATCGAGAAGACACTCCCCCATCAAATCCTTTCCTTTATTATATCTCCATACATATCTTGTAGTATTTACTTTTCAGTAGGTAGTACAATGTTTTATTTCCAAACTTTGATTTTTTTTTTATTGTGAATGCAATCTGCAAAGGGCAGATTTGTTTTCTTTTCCCATACTACACAATCAAGGTAATCTATAGGTTTGCATACCTATTTTTTTTTCATTCATTAATTGTAAACCTTGTTATTGTATGCGATTTTTTAAACCTTAGTACACGATAACTCCCTTTCACAATCTGTATTTCTAAGAGATATATATATATATATATATATATATATATTTATCTCATGTGAATAAATAACATTATACTATATATCTTGTTTAATACAAGAGATCATTACAATACTTTATTGCATTAATAATACTTAGTATGTTATTTAAATAATCACTAAGATACCATATCATCAATAATAACTTTCTAAGCATTAATCTTTCTTTGCAATAATTTTAATTAACTAATCAATCATTTAACATAAATAATCTCATAATTCTTTTCATGCATCATCACTTTATTAATGTCAAGTAATATACATCTCTATAGTATATAAATATCCCACTACTCTGCTATAACATCTTTAAGGTGAATAATTAGTATCTCATTTAGGTATCAATATTTTTAAAACCTTTGTCTTGTTTTTGCATAAATTTTTAATTACCCTATCGAACTAAAATCAATTATTCAATGCAAGAATTAATTGGTTACGCCTTTTTGAATAACCTAATTAACTCAAACGAACTCACATAATTTCTAACATTATTCTAATAATTATAATATGCATGAATAATAACTACTAATATCGATTAGCTAATCGATATTTTAAACTTTTATAACGAAATTTTCTTATCCCGATTTTCAATACATAAAAACTATTAGTAAAATAGCGGGGTATTACCGCGAATCAGTTATGTTATGTCATGGTACCATATGTGCTTACCGTTTTATTAACTTGGACAATGTTAGCATATGATCTCACGCTTAGTACACTTTATGTATGCTCATTCCCCACATTATCATTTTCAGGTGCATGGAGTGTGGAAATGCGTGGTGATTCGAATGACACGTATTTTCTTTATTTTATATATATTTTATTAAAAAATTTATCTTTGTTCGCTTACTTCAAATTATATTCGGAAAAGTGGGTGTTTCAAGTGGTATCAAAGAAAGTTTATCTTTCTGTAGATTGCTAAAAAAAAAAAACTTTAAACATGTTTTTAAAAAAATATTCGATCTTCACGCATTTCATCTTCAAGGTAAGATTATGGTTTTCAAACATTTATTAAGTAAATGTATATCGATTTTCTTTTCTATTATTCCATTTTAGATATACTTTTTCTAAAAATAAATACTTATATTTATATATATATATGTGTGTGTGTGTGCAACTAATAAGAATAACAATATTAAAACTTCACAATTTATGATATACTTTAATATGATTGTGTTTTTAAAATAAATGTGATATTTTGTCCTTACAGAAAAATGATGATGACTTGGAAGAAATTTCTAGATAACAAATAATGGTATTATCTTACTCAAATGCAAGGGCATAGATCATTAGAGGATTATATGAAATACTTGACTTGTCGAAGAAATGAATTTACTGGATATGATTATGTTTTCACCGATAGAGAGCTTGTGAGAGAATTGTGGATTCGGTAAGGACTCAATTAAAGCCTTTCGCGGAAAAAATATACCACGAGTTGCTAGAGGTATCATCCTATAAAGAACCAAAAATTAAATACAAAGAGTTTTATGAAGGTCTTCTTAATAAATGGTAGCAATGGCAGCGAGTGCAACATGAGATAAAGAGTCATGAGATTAAAACATAGTCTGTTGGTTGATCGAATTAAGTGAATGAAAGAATATGCTCGCTATAGTGAAGAAAAAATAAATTTTCATACCAAACAACTCAATATCTATAGCATAAAAGTCAAAAGCAATCAAGAAATGTTACAGGGTCACCAAGAAATGATAAATTGTTTAAAATAAGGAGTCAGACTTGTTAAAAATGAATAGGATCCAATGGAATGGTTTGATGGAGAAGCCTATTCACGATGGTCGGGAGCGGGGTTAGAAAGTCAAATTGGTGGACTGCCACATGATGATTATGCAAATACAATGGAGGGACAAGATAATTGTATTCCACCAAATATATAATATAAGTATAGACTACTAAGGATAAACCTCAATTTTGCAACAATGAGGCTAGTAATTTGATATAAATAGTCAACATCCATTTTGTAACAATGAGATTATTCTCAAATGTTGTAACCACACACATATATATATATAGTTTTATAATTAATAATTTAAGAAATATTGTTATATAAAACATAAAGAATAAATTTAAAAAAAATTAACTTAATTTTCAAGTAAGAAATTATTTTTTTAGTAGGTTGGTTTGTCATATCCCAAAACCAAAATTTACTTTTTATATATATATATATATATAAATTATGGATATTACTGAAAGTCTTCAAGAAGAATAATAAATTAAGTACAATTTTTTAATACATATTTATATGAGATATTTTAAGATAATGGTAAGTCTTTTTCTTTTAACCATTTGTCATGCATGCAAAGTACAACTTCAAGCCTATAAGTAGCCATGCATGCAAACCTATGGCTAGGTTAGTGTTATTTATTTTGCATCCATGAGACGGTATATACAGGGGGTGCTATGAGTATGTTTTTTTGTAACATTTTCAAAACCCCCATCAAATTTTAATTTTACTCATCTCGTTCATTAGATCATGAAGTGCGAAATCAGTTCTACGATCTAATTGAGTTATGCAGTTGATTATTGTTGTCCATTTTAATATTATGTGTTTAGCCGTATGTGTGATTATGAAATCATTTGGTGATGAGTAAGGTCGTTTCAAAACTGCCTCATGTTGCTCTCACTCTAGTGATTGTGCAATATTTATGTTATGTTGCTAGAAGTCCGTAAACAGGGTTTAGGATGTTACGGTCCTTGATTATTCATAGTGCGAATCAGTTATGCTATGTCATAGTACTGTATGTGCTTACCATTTTATTAACTTGAACAATGTTAGCATATGATCCCACACTGAGTATATTTTATGTATGCTCATTCCCCACTATCATCTTCAGGTTCTTGGAGTGTGGAAATGCGTGGTGATTTGAATGACACGTATTTTCTTTATTTATATATATAGTATTAAATTTTTTATCTTTATTCGCTTACTTCAAATTATTTTTGGGGAATTGAGTGTTTCAACTAAAACACAATCAGGTCGATCTAATATGGATTAGGTCGATACTTATCAACATGTTCTTACATATTAGATCAACATGTCAAAGATTAACTATAGACAAGTAAATTAAACACATATTGATCTACCTTTGGACCAGATCGTTATCTCGATTTGTTCCTTAGCATTGTGTCGATCTGGGCAATGAAAGAGGTAAACACTAAGCATCAAATAAACAATATAAAGCATAAAACACAGATGATTTCGATAGCATCATCAAAATAAATAGATAGCCTCAACACCTAAGACTTTCATACCCATGCGTCGCACTACTCATTCCCCGTCAGGTGGAGCTCCGTGACATGTCACGTGTTGTGGCCTAGACCCGACATCCGTTTCTCTTAGTTATCGCATGTCATTCATTTTTCCCCGTACTGTTTTATATAAAATAACAAAAAAAACGAATATCTTAATCTACCACAATCAACCCTAGTGGATTTATACCATATTATAAATTAAGTCTCTTAAAAATGAAAAACGGATACACGCACATGCCATGATAAATTTTTCCACCATAATCAGAGTTGAATGTCAATGAAGAACGCGTTTAACCGAGTTAGGTATACTCATAGTAGATTTGGCTTGGGTGAGATCTTAGGCAATGGGGTAATGGAATGGTGACTTTTATATCTTATGGATTGAAAAGGTGTGTTCGGTGGGGCTAGATATGTGCATAACATGTGTAGTAAATGCATGCTTAGCTTTTTCTACTACCTTTAAGAAATGATGTATGTGCATAGCTAAAACACTTCAATCGATGCGACCGAGTTAAAAGTCAAGAATTAATGAATTAATCACAACTTAAGTTGATTTCTCTAATTACCTTCTCATGTTACATTTTGATTATTTATTTCAGTATTTGCATTCTTATACGCTCGTCAATTTCTTACCCAATGCAAGTGATGAAACTTGATTGAAAGGCTCACAAATTCACATGATTCATAGGTTTGATAAACTAAATAAAACATGCAATGTTGAACACATATCATATCCTATAAAATATATACAAATTGGAGAAGATAAAACCAGAACATTCGAGCTCTAGCATGTTACTATGGGATTGAAATTTACGTCCTCCACAGACTGATAATTCAAGCAAGTGTAGATGGCTAGAATTCCACTACCCTACGCAATAACACCTTAATATTTCTCATTAAACTAATTACCTTCCAAGCCTGCGTGTGTTGGCCTAATGGTAGTGAGTTTAATGCCCAAGGCAATAGATCTCGGGTTCGAGTTCTCTGTGACGCGGCCGTGTAATTTAATTTTAATGTAAACAAAGTTTTTAAAAAAATATATATATTATTACTCCTTCCGTTCTACTAAAAGTGACTTGGTTTGACTAAATCTGTGAGAGCTTTTTAATCAAACCAAGCCACTTTTAGTGGGACAGAGGGAGTACTTTATAGGGTTGCAAAAAAATTGCAAGTAAAGATACATCAATGTAGCACATAATCAACATATGTATTTAATGTTGCTTATATAGATTAAGAAATAAAGAATCTCCGAGACCTCATTATTCACTATCATTATAGAAGAATTTATCTTATTGTTAAACCACACAATTCAGATATGCAATTGCACTTACACTAACACAAATGCACCGATACCATTTAGCTAAGGTCAGCACAAGACATCAGAATAATACCGCAACCTTTCGCTACAAATTTTTCAAGTTTGTCTAGAATGTGAACTTTATTCTACAAGGAGTCGACCGTGTTACATTATGTGATAATTAATTCACCATACAATGTACAACATATAAAATTGATTTGTTTGCAATAAATAATCAACAGAAAAATAAATTTCAAGTCATTGACAATATATTTATACTTGTTAAATGGAAGTGAAAACAAGATCTGCGATAATACTCAAGTATAAAACATATTTTGACGTATAAAATCTTAATAGCGAGTTTTAAAACCCTAAAGTGACATCGAAATAAACTTTCACCAACCTCCGTGTAATTAATCATGTATTTGTCTCTAGCGGAACCTAGTGCAAATGGAATGAAAGCTATATTTTATTTTGAACGGCCTAACCCTTTTGATACTGTTTAGATTTATGGACTGATTCAATCATTTTTTTTTAAAATTTCATTAATTTTTAAATTTTGTTAAGCTATTAATGATTATAAATATTAATTTTTCATAATTGTAGAACATAATTGTTTTTAAGATTCAGTTTGAAAATCATACAACGAATTAATTTTACTAGTTATGATTGAATCTGACAATAACAATGTCGGGTTGAAATCAGAATCATTTTATTGGATTCTACTGTATTCTAAATAATCTGATTTACCGATTATGATTCTGAATCAATTATTTTGTGCTTTGGAATCACACAATCGCTCACATGACAATACCAACTACCTTACAACACGTAAATAAAATTAATATTTTATCAAATAAATTATCTTATTTCACAATCTTTTTAATCAAGGTTCAGGTTTTGCGTCACTTTTATAAATCGAAAATTTAAGGTCTCGCTGATTTCTTGTTCCAGCCCAACATATTTTATTGCATTAACCATATAGATTCAAACTGGACATATTCCAAAGTTTGACTTCTCTAAACACATTATTGAATAATGATGCATCAACAAAAAAATTTATTTAAAAAAGGAACTTGATCAGAATAATGAATAATTTATATATATATAAAACAGGAATCATTTAATTTGAAATCAATCTGAGTGGCCATTTTGTAATTAAATCCAATTTTAATGGCAAAGATAATATTATAACTACTAAATTAAAAAACTAACATTATTAGGATTCAAACTCAATACCTTTGATTACAAATCCTATACTATGAGCCAATAGAGCAACAAGATAAGTTGAATATTGAACAATTCATAATATACATGTACAAACTGAATCTATTTAGTAATAAAAATTTATCCTATTTGACTAGGGTATATAATTGTTTTTAATATTTAATACTAATAATTATAATCAATTTGTATGATTTATAAATTCAAAACTAACATATATTAACTTCATCCCACTTATTTAAACACATTTTCTTTTTTGAATTATCTCACTTATTTAGACACATTTCTTTATTTAGCAAATTTTAAAGCACAAATCATGTTTTTCAAAAACTATTACAACTAAATATACTATAATAAAATATCACAAATAAGGAATAAATCAATTATATATATATATGTAATAATTATTATTATTATTACATTTTAAATATTTTAATTTAAAAATTAATTAATTTTAACCATCAATTTTGATAAAGTAGACATCCCAAGTTTAATATATTAATTAACACGTGTGAAACTAATTAAATTTGATCTCTTGACTACCCCTATATATATAGGGGTAGGATTCAGTGATGGCCAATTCTTATATAAGAACTAAAAATTATGAATGATACAAATTATTTTGATGCATTACACGCATAATCTTATTGCATAAGTTGATGATGCATTTTTATTCATTAACCAATGTATTGTAATTTCAATGCACTCTATGTATAAATTTGATGCATATTTAATGTGGACCATAGATTTTACATATATATATATATATAGCTGGGTCATATGAAAAAAATATATATGTATGAGAAACGAGTAACAATCTAAGTTGTCACCAATGCACAAGCAATGACTAATATTAATTGAATTTAATTTAAATAATTTTCATCACTATTGAAGTATGAAAGTTTTTTAAATGAAATTTAATTTGAAGTGAAAATCATAGCCATTGATTTATTAAAAATATATATAATTGAAATATTATTTTTTTTTGTTTTTCACATAAGTTTTTAAATAAAAATTAATTTACAATTAAATATTTTATTAATTTTAATTTTTACCGTGCATCGCACGGGTTTACAAACTAGTTTATTTAAAAAAGGAACTTGATCAGAGGAATATAATAAAATAATCTCCATATTTTTGCGCAGAAAAAAAAAAGAAAAAAATATTATGAAAATTTTCATTTTATTTTACTTTTTTGAGATAAAGATGTTAGAATAAGTGAAATGATCAACTGACTAAATTTTATCTTCAAGATATAATATGGCTTTTTAAATAGTTGATTTGTTCAAAACCACAAAAGTACTGGTGGAATTCATCAATAATACTTAAACCAACATTTCTAAACAACTATTCAACTTTTAGTTTGCAAGAACTTCTTATTGACCATCAAAACAAGTAGTAGTGAGAAACCCTTAAGGAAAGTTAGCAACTACCAACCATTTGTTTTACTTATGTAAACACATTATAAATTTCTGAATTTTATGAAATATGCATTATTATGGTACATAGTAGATCTGTATATTGTCATGATGTTTCGACATGACTAATTTGGCTTAATATTGTTAAGTAGGTTATTTTTTCTGAACAAAACATTTAATAAGCCATATATTTCGACTTGCCTAACATACATCCTCTGCTTTTTTCTTTCTTTAACATAGCAATATTTTTCGATCCCAAGTTTAATAAATCAATAAAATTATTTTTTCCACAAAAATCTTATACTGCTATATTAATTATCAAGTTCCCTTTTTTAATAATTAAAGTCACATAATTAAAATCAAAAAATTCTAATTACTAGAAAGAGAATATACAATAAAGTGGCGACATTTCTCTGTTTATAAGAATCATGCACATATTGTCCAAGTGTGAAATAACTGTATTGAAGATTTAAAAAATATTTAACTCAAGAATCGTAAGATTGACATTTGACTTGATTTGAGAGAAAACGAGTAAGTGATGTATTTCCTAGTACTTATTAGGCGTGTTCACTCGGGACGAATTTCACACAGATAGTAATATTATATTGTGGATTTCTTTGAGAAGAAAACAACGTTTAAAAATATATTATTTGATTTATACGACAAAATTGATTTATGTGCACAAACTTAAAAAATATTTTACTTCGTACATATAATTCGATTTTTTCTATTTATTATAAGTGAATTGTTCTACTACTATACATAAATATAATAAAATTATACGGGATTTAAACTTCACTTAATACATAATACAAATTTCGTCTGAATAAAGTAGTTCCACTTTCCTAATTGGATTGTCTAAGTAAAAATGTCTCGTTTACATTTTTGATAAAATAATATTCTCGACATATTAAAGTGAGCTCACTTTTAGCATGTGTGTTGGGAACCCTTTGATATAGCTTTAATGATATTTATCGAAACACACTTAGAATTTATTTCAGCTGTTAGAAGTTAGAGAAAATATCGTAACAACGATCTGTTGATTGATCTACAATGTACAGTACATAAATCGAGTTAATGACCAATTCTATAGAGATCAATGTAAAATAAAATTAGTTTATCTAAGTTTAGCAACAAAAAGATCGTCATGTAAGGGACAGATCAAATCTGCGATCTGTACAATAAGGATCTATCTGTACAATAGACTAGTTAGGTAGTGATCAATATGTAAAGCACATATCAAGTATGAATTTGTACTATAGGAGCACTTGCTAACCTTTAGAGGAGAACTATACAAGAAAATAAAGATACAAATCATGAAGTACGATTAGAACACAGATCACAGAGGATGATATGTTCCAATGCGAAAGATAAGCTAATGATCTGTCTAAATGGATCATCGGCATATCTGTTCTTATGTATCACGTCATCATCGTTCTCACATACCATTTATGGTAATACAATTCAAATCTACAAAAGGACGAGACCTTATATGACAAAAATGACGCATTAATGGTTGAGAGTACAAAAGGACATACGATTAGTTTCTGCTCTAACTACTAGTATTCAAATTATTCGCCTGTAAATAGATCATGTCATTCTCGAGAGTTCTTATGATAAATTCATTGAAGTTAAACTCTGCAGAAATCTTCATACGCCATTGTTATTGAAGCGCTTAAACTTTAAAGAATTTCTCAAGCCCTTCGAACATTCAAAGATTTCTAAACAATCTAGAAAACTTGTTCTTAGCTTACCCATTCCAAATTTCTTAAGTTTAGAACAACCATATAACTTTTAAAGTATTTTCGAATACAACTGTAAATCTAGTAGTTCTAAGTTCTTCCTCCATAGTTTTTCTTTCAAGCTTTGAGTAGGAAGAAAACTCTCTTTCCATTTTTCATTGTAAGTTTGTAAGGGTCATGACCCATTAACTCGTGCACAAGCTCTGGTCTAGTTCTTGACTTGACTTGTGACTAGTACCCGGCCAATCTAAACAAGAGAGAATCCAAAGTTAGTGGATTATCGGTTGATTGATAATGGACGCCGGGGATTCCCGAACCACGTAAAAACAATGTGTTCTTTACTTTATCTCTCTTCATTTTAGTATTTATATCGTGATTATTCATAGCATATTAATTTGTTACACTCTGCATTAATATGTTGTTAAAGAACACTTGAACATTAAAAGTTTTCTATAAAAAGAGCAACACAGATCAACCACCACATTTCGCACATACTGAAACTTACAAACCATCTGTTAAGCTTACAAATCACGCTATGATAGATCATTTGTTCTGTCCATAGAACAGATCATCGATCAATTTGTTAGTCACGATCTGCGTTGACTACAACACTTAATCACTTAATCTGCAATAAACACAATAGTTTTTAATTGGTGAATTTTCTCATACACCAATACCTGCTCTTTCGAGATCAACAATGTGTATTGATCTGCGTGCTAAAAAATAAATAAGACTATTTTATTAGGACGGAGAGATTGTATCTTAAATTAAATTATTTTTTTTAAAATGCGTGGCAAGTCAAAATTAGTAAGAAAATAGTTGATAAATGAAATATATATTCTCAAGTGGATAAAAAATCACTAATTTATTCTATTTTCCTTTTTCATAGTTTAATAATTAATTTATGATCTTACTATCACCTTGGTTGCGCATAGGATAAGATATTATGATATAAAAGGTGATAGGACATAAAGTATATAATAGAATATCCAGAAATTCGTAATCAACAAATATATACGTTGAATTGTTAAATCGATCATACAATATTAGAATTTAGAGCTTTGATTGTTTCCGATGAAAACATGGGAGAATTTTTTAATTTTTTTAGGTTCCTAAAATATAATTAAAATTTTAGTCAATTAATTACTGGAGGTCGTGCAAGCTTGAAGATTGAGTATGTCCTAAAAGTAATAGCCTCAAGAGTCGATCTTGAAAAGTCAGTCGTAAATCATTTGGAAAAATGATACAACTACAAATGCTACCCAAAAACACATATTAAAAAATGAGAAAAGGAAGAAAGCTTCAAACAAGAAGAATTTAGTGGTTTGAATAATTTTCAAAATACAAACTTTAACACACAAGGCTAGTTGAAATATACATTAACTATTAACTGATACCTAACTCGAATACATAAGAAATCACCGAAAGTAATGGGGGATTACAAACTTACAAGAGATTCTTGCTCAATGGTAAATAGAGCAAAGTTGTTACCGAATGTTAAAAAAGTTTGATTCCAATTGCAACAGAGTAAACAAATATTAAAATGTGTTTTGACCAATTGAAGTAGTAATATTCCCGAGTTTATTAAACTCATGATGTGCTTTAAGGAAAAAATATGTAAAATATTTACAAAGTTGAATTTAGATATATTGATATAATCCGTATAAGGGCTTATAAACGCGCAACATCCACATGTTTAATTAATCATATGAATAATTAATTTTTAAACAAATAATACCACATATGAGAATATAAATGCAGAATAAATAATACCACATAGGAGAAATGATTTGAATCGTTAGCTATTGAACAACAATCCACACCCTTCGAATTCTTTTCTTGATCTCCCACGATCCAACCTTGGAAACTTCTAACCTATTCTCAATCTATTTACTAGAATATCGTGTGGACGAATCTATCTAGTAAAAGGAGAAAAAAAGAACGAAAATTACAACGTTGAATACTGTGATAATTTTCAAAATTAAGAGAATTATTTCTCTTAGTAGGGAGCGCCGATTTCAAGAGAGAGGAGAGAGAATCAACTCCTTTTTGTACTCCTTTTATAGATATTGTGGGCTAGGTAAGAACTTCTAAGGAGAATAGATAAGATCTCAAATAATAGAACTGTAATATCACACTTTAATGAGTTAATCTCCTGCAGTTTCCATCTATAATTCAAATTCAAATTTGAATTATTTAAAATTAATTTGGATTTGGTCAAATCCATATATAAATTAAATTAATTTACAAGTCACCTTTGGGCCCAATTAAATTTATTTAATTGTTTGGTTCAACTTAGACTTAAATTAATTATTTAACCTCCAATTAATTATTCTATGGAAATACAATAAAATATAATTCTATTATAAATATTTATCGACTCCACTATAGGATAAATATTGAAATCATCTCGATACATTCGAATTACGAATGTAACCCTGTTGTCATTAATTATTTCACGCATTTAAGATTTTCCAAATCTATTAATTAATTGAGTTTGCTGACAACTCACAATTAATTAATATATCTATTAGAGAGTGATCCGATTCAGTCCTTAATTATTACATACAGAATAAATTCCAACCGGCCGGGTTTCTTTTGCAATAAACCTTTCTGAATGCCTCACGCATATTTAATCAACTTATGTTAATCGAGACGCGATTCAGCATAACTTACAATTGAGCACTTCTAGCTAAGTCAATCACTACCTCCCAAGACATCACTTCTTAAGGTTACGAAAAACCCGCAAGCGTAGATGAGTCAAAGCAGCGTATAGTCAACCGCTTATACTAATGTCATCGTCACAGATTAAGAAATAAATTAATTTTCGAGACCTCATTCTAAGTATCAGCACGTTAGAACTTATCTCAGCTTATACATACCTATATTATTATGTGGGCTAAGGTCAGCTCTCGCATCATCAAAAAGGGGGAAATTGTTGGGAACCCCACAAATAAAATTAGTTTTGATGATGTTCTATCGAAAACACACTTAGACTCATTCATGTTTTGTTTTACCTTGATCTGTTCTTAAGTGTAAACAGAACACTAATATATAAAGTGTATCTGATAGGAGAA
>JAPKLX010000366.1:41569-59603 GCA_026898415.1 Leonotis leonurus | reverse complement strand
AATACACCAAATACTAACTTTTCAGTTTACTTGCCAATTAATCAGAGAGTTTAAGCTATTCAGTATAAGAAATTGCTCGACAGTGACTAGACAGATCGATGTGCAGATCGATAGCAGTTTAGTCCAAACAGATTACTCTCTTAGTGAGAAAACTTATCTAATAATAAGAGTGATCTTATTACTTTCTGAGTGTTGAGTGAGTGCGGAAAAATGGTGGATTAATGATTGCTCTTGTTTTTAGAAAACCTTAAGAAGTTAATCAGATCGATTAAGCAGATTGATTAAGAATGCAGATTATATGATGGTGCAGAAAGTTAGAATAATAAACAACTGAAATGAAATATGCAGAAAGGTAAAGCACACAGATGTTTAATGTGGTTCGGGAAATCCCTACGTCCACGATCTGGTCAAATCTAGACCAGATTATCCACTACTAGGATACTCTGCTTCTTTATACTCGTGGAGAACGAGTCACAAGTATCAATCACAGCTAGAGAGATACTTATGCACGAAATAAGGGTCGTGTCCCTTTACAACAGATTACCTCTACGTTACCACTAGAAAACTACTAGCTAGTAGGGTGATCTCCTTTCTCTCGATAAGACAGACTTGAATCGAGGTGGTTGGTGTGATGTAGAATCACAGTGTGTTGAAGCTCTAAGTCTGGATAACAGATTGATTTCTTGAAGGTATAGCAGCAGTATAACTCACGTGTGTTCTCACTCTATCTCCAGATCTTTTACTTCAACTATATAGGCATTGAATTTGAGATTCTAGCCGTTGTTGATTGGCATGAGATAGATGGTATATTGCCAATCAATGATTTCCATCATATCTGTTCTTGCCATATAGGGAAGGTTGACTCAATCTTTGAGTTATGGAAAGCAGATTGCTAACAGTCTCTTTCCTTCTAGGTGTTAGCCGAAGATCTTCTTTCCAATCCCAGTTGGATGGACTTTTAATCTTGACGTGGCAAGAGCATATGATGTGTAGGATGATGTCAGCTGGTGGATTGATGACTCAATCGTACTGGTTCCTCGCTGTAGACATCGATCTGGTCATCGATCTGGTCGCTGTCTGTTACAGCAGATCGATTCCTTTTGGCGTGAAAACTTGACCTTCATCCTATTCTAAGTTGAGATTGACTTCTATAGGAACATCTCCTTTACATTTCAAGTCATCTCCTAATCTGTTCCATAACAGTATTCACTTTATCTCTAGTGATCTGTTTTTACACGTAGAACAGTTAAAACTTTAAGACAGCTAAGTGTGTTTCGAAAGACCATCATTAAAACTAACTATCTTAGGTTCCCAACAAGATTTATTCATATTCTGTGTTACCTCGATCTGCTCCATTTGTAACAGAACACTAATATATAAAGTGTATCTGTTAGGAGATCTGATCCCTGTTCTGTCTTGAAATTGACTTATCTTGTAAAGGACTTCAGCCTATAAAAATCATTCTGTCTTGATTAGTCAATAGGACCAAAACGTTAAAACAACAGAAGCAAGCAGAAAGTTTCAACAGAACAAAACATATGTTCTCACCAGAATACTCAGCAGAATCAACCCTCCTCTAAGTAAATTTCTGTTTGATCGTGTTGAACCAGATCAACTTCAACCAAAACGTGTTGAACGAGATCAACTTCAACTAGTTCGTGTAGGACCAGATCGATGTCAACCTGTGTTCAACCAGATTAACTATGACCAGATCGATGTCAACTTGTGCTCGACCAGATCGATTTCGACCAGAACGACTACAACCAGATCGACATTTAAATGATGAAACCAGATGATATCGACTAATTATTGATGAATCTCAAAAACTGAGCTACGTCATTCGTACCATAGAAGGAAGAGAATCAATCAAAACTAGAAAAAGAAAAGCAGTATCTGTCAAACGATCTGTTTACCATATCTAGAAGATTCTGTCAAACTTTTTAGAAGGCAAGAGGAGACATATTAGGGATTCATTATCCTTGATTGGCGAAATCAAATTAACTTCAAACCAATCAAGCTCAACGGTTAGAATTTCCAATTCTACACCTATAAAAGCTCGTAACAAAGACTAGCAGAAAGTGCAAGAGAGCAATATATGTACTCAAGATCATCTACCATCTACAAGCTGTAACTTTGCCCAGAAATCATCTCAGCCATCGAAGCATTTACTGAGAAGATTCCTACTCACCAGATAGTGTTCCGAACCGTTCGTGATCGTAATCACACCTCGATTAAAGTTTGTCTTATCGCGAAAGAAAGAAAGAGATATTTGCTAGCTAGTAGCTTTCTAGTGGATTAACGTGAGGAGATCCAGTTATAGTAGTTTTTCTGTAAGTTGTAAAGGGACACGACCTTTATTCGTGCATAAGTTTCGACCAGTTTGGGTTTGAGACTTGTGGCTCGTTCTCAGCGAGTATAAACAAGGAGTATCCTAGTAGTGGATATCTAATCCAGTTTGGATTAGACCGTGGACATAGGAGGTTTCCCGAATCACGTAAAAATAACTGTGCCATTTACATTATGTACTTTATATTCCAGTTGTTTTATTTACTAACAGTCTTACTCATTCAAAACTGCATTCTTAATCAATCTGCTAAATACTTGGTTAAGTTTTGAAAAAGGTTTCTCTAAACAAAGAGCACCGACTAAGTCCATCATTATTCCGCACACAACGCTCTGTTAGAGAACAAGATCACTCTTGATCTCTGCCTAGTGTTATTCACTCGAGAGATTCTTTCTGGATAGAACGAGACTGATCTGATAATCAATCTGGTATGTCATTTATAGCAATCTGCTTTACAGAAAACTTAAATCTCTCTTACCTAATTAGTCAAGTAACCAGAAAGGTTTGTATTTGGTGTATTCCCCCCCCCCCCCATATACCAAACCTTGCTCTTCCGGGACCAACAAGTGGTATCAGAGCAGTGGTTCATAAGACCATTGTTTCTATTTTCACAAGAGTGAAATCTGCGTGGTCAACTTGAATAGATCTAGAAAACCTCTTTTCATTCACTTGCATCCTATCTGTCATTATGGAATCATCTGTTATCAGGGCATGTGAAGAATTCTCCATCCAAGGATATAGAGAGTGGAATTTCAGAATCAAGATGTGCCTCAAAGCTCATCACTGCTTGATGTGGAAAGTGATTGAAGAAGGGCCATTAATCATTTCCGAAGAAACAACCCGTATCACTGAAACTGGAGTGGTCAAGGAGGATGTACTAAAAGATCCCAGAAAGTACACATCTGAAGAAAGAAGAGAAGCAAATCTTGATGACTTTGCCAAAGGAGTTATCTCCAGTACTGTAAAAGGAGTTCATCTGGCTAAGATTGAAGATCTTGACACAACCAAAGAGATGTGGGAAGCCTTGAGAGAACTAAGTCTAGGTTCTGAAGCAATGATCGAGAACAAGCTATCTCTAGCATGCAACAAGTTCGATGAATTCAAGATGAAACCTGGAGAAACCATCGAGCAGATGAAGAGCAGGTTCATAGAAGTGTTACTTGAAGTCTCTTCCTTCAATAAAAACAAGTATAAACAGAGAGAGAAGAATCTTAAGATTCTCAGAGCATTACCACCTAGCTGGAAGATTTATTCAGCAATGCAACCATTACGTGCTGATTTCAACGATCTGTCCGTGGAAGCTTTATTTGATCATCTGTCTGTTCACGAATGTGACATCAAAAGGATACATGGATCAGATCATTCCTCCAGCAAGAAGAATGAAAACAACTCAAAGAAAGAGAAAGAGATTGCCTTCAAAGCGAAGTACAAAATAAATGAATTAGAATCATCGGCTACACCAGAAGAAGGAGGCTATGATAAACTGCTCAAAGAATTCTTCATGATTGCCAAGAGGATGCACAAGATGGAAATCAGATCAAGAAAGTATCGAAGGTTCTACAAAGATAACAAAAGCAGATACCAGAAGAACAAAGATGTAGAACAATCTGACGACAAAGCAGAAAGTTGAAGTAATGGTAAAACTACTAATTCTACTAACTATACTTGTTATGGATGTGGGAGAACAGGTCACTTCAAGACAGATTGCCCAGACTTTTCTAAAAGTCAAAGAGAAGAACTATGAGCTAAAAGAGATCGTAAACTTAGAGCTCAACGCAAGGCCATGATTGCAAAAGAAGATTCTAGCAGCTCAAGTCATCTGACAGACAGTTCATCAGAAGATGATGAAGCATTCTATGCAGAAGAAACAAATGAAGAATGGGATGAATGCTACATGGGTCTAGATAATGGACTCCGCCAGAATGAGTTAAACTCTCATGTTTCTCCGTCTTCAAATAAATATGTGTATGATTCAGGAAATGAAGATGAACCAGAAGTGACATGGGATGAAATTAATGAGATGTTCAAAAGCTACACCAGCATAAAGAATTTGTTTTCTGAAGTCATAAAGGAAAATGACAAGCTGAATGACACTGTGAAGTTCTTGAGTGAAGCAAACACCAAGTTATCTGCATAAATAAATGGTCTTGGAGAACAGATCAAGACAAAAGATGTAGAAATATATTCACTCAATTCCAAGGTGAAAGATGTGATGCACAGAAAGGATGTAGTAGAAGAGAAATTGAAGAAAAACATGGAGAATATGAGCAAAATCATTGATATGCAACAGAAGGGGAGAGCTGGTCTAGGATACAACAAAAATTCCAATAAGACTCGGTTTGTTTCTGAAAGGAAGAACATACCAGATCAAGTCAATGATCTCAAGAACAAGAAAAATCAACCCCAGAAGTTGATGATGAAGGAAACAGGAGATAACAGATACTATCAGAAGAAGGTTCAATCTGCTTACTATGAGAAAACAAATAAGAATCAGAAGCAGAAGACACCACTCAAGATCTCCTCAACCAACAAGAAGAAGATCAATTGGGACAACATTGAGAGAAATCATCCTTATATCTACAAAGACATAACCAGAACAGATGATATTGGGTAGCTAAGTTAATCTGGATTCCCAAGGGAACATTTGCTACTAACCAAGAACCCACTTGTTGAAAGGGTAGCTAAAATTTATTAATTGCAGGATCGAAGAACTGCGAGAAGGAGTAAAGTAGCAAAGGGAACAATCTGGATTATTGATAGTGGATGTTCAAAACACATGACATGTGATAAAAACGCTCTATCAGACTATGTGAAAAGAGAAGGACCACAGGTAACCTTTGGATGTAACTCAAAAGGCTACACCAGAGGCTATGGTAATATAACTATTGGCAAGACCACAATCTCAAATGTATCATTTGTTGAGGGCCTCAGTCATAATCTGTTCTCAGTTAGCCAATTTTGTGCTAATGGAAACCAGATTATTTTTTATGCGAACAACTGTTTTGTAAAAAGCAAGGAAGGAGATGAGACTCTTCTTACCGGAAAATTGAAGGACAGATTATATATTGTGTAGTGGAATAACCAGATTGAGACATGTCTGGTCAGTAAGATAATATCAGAAACAAGTTGGCTATGGCATAAACGACTAAGTCATCTCAATTTCAAGTCAATCAATAAGATTGCAAGAGAGAAACTAGTCGAAGGACTACCAGATCAAGTATATGACAAGAACCACATCTCCGAAGCATGTCAAGTTGGGAAACAAACCAGATCATCATTTTCAAGCAAATTTGTTCAGTCATCCACCAGAATCTTAGAGTTACTTCATTTAGACTTATTTGGTCCAGTCAAACCATTAAGTATAAATGGTAGGAAGTACACTCTGGTCATCATAGATGATTATTCAAGATTCACATGGGTAATCTTCTTATATAAGAAGAAAGAGACATTGGAAAAGCTGCCCAATTTCCTCAACAAAATCACCCAGAAAAAAGAAACTTCTGTTACAACCATCAGAACAGATCGTGGAACAAAATTCCTAAACCAGAAGATTGAGAATTATAGCAACCAGATGGGAATCACACATCAAACGTCTGCAGCAAGAACACCTCAACATAATGGAGTAGTTGAAAGAAGGAACCGATCATTAAAAGAAGCAGCTCGCACCATGCTTAATGCAACCAGATTACCAAAGAAATTCTGGGTAGAAGCCATTTACACAGCCTGCTATACGCAGAACAGATCGGTGGTTACTCTTAGACATGGGAAGACACCATACGAAGTCTAGAACAACAGAAAGCCCAGGATACAATATTTCCGTACTTTTGGTTGTTTGTGTTACATTCATAATAATGGGAAATCTTAGTTGAAAACCTTTGATAGTAAAGCTAACCCTAGAATATTCTTAGGATATTCTGATGTTAGTAAAGCTTATAGGGTTTACAACAAGAAGACTCATATTGTGGAGGTAACACCTCATATTATTTTTGATGAATCTTCTATCAATTACAGAGAGTTAGGTGATGAACGTACTCAAAGCCAGAACGAGGACAAGAGAACAGAGGGAATATTGTTGTAATACCCCGTATATTTAATAGAGATTTACGAAAATTTAATGTAAAAAAAAAAATCTAAAATCTGTCGATGAATTCAGCTAGAATCTTATCTCCATAAATAAATTGAGGATCTCTTAAACATGTGAGAAAGGTTACGAAAAGTCAACGTTTAATTTAAGATCTTATGATTCTAATCATAATTTAAACTTTAGGTTATTCAATACGAATTTTGAATATTCTAGGATTTAGATGAGTATTAAAGACAATAGCTATTAATATATATAATATAAGACAATCAATCATAAAATAAAAGTTGTGAGGTATTAGAAAAGAATTAATAAAATGCAAGAAAGTAGCATAGTTGGTCGATATTAAAAATATTACAATAAGAGAAAAGGGATATGTAGAAGAATAAAAAGAATATAGTATACTCATATCAAGATACAATCTACATAAATCTTTTAATTCCATAACAAAACAAATTAGACTTTAAAGGGTGCATAGTACATATAATGAGACATGAAAGAGAGAGAAGAGGGTAGAATGGACTAAAAACTCGATCAAAGGGAAAGAAATCCCATGTTGACAAGTTGCTGGACAACTCAAGCAGAGAGAGGGAAGCTTTAGGACAGCTGCCCCTGCTGCACACACGCAACTACTGCACACACGCAATCACTGCACACACGCAAATATCTTTTTCCTGCAAAGAAAAGGAGAAGAGGCAGACTGGTGAGATAGTGAATCTAAAAGAAAATCTCATAGCTTTAGAAGAAAACAAGACTTTAAACCCTCTCCCCAACTACGGTGGAACATCCCACCCTAAACTCACCCTTAACACTATATATAGGCTTATCACACCATAGAAAGAAGTTTAGAAAATAAGCAAACACCAAGAGAAAAATAGATAAAATAACTGAGAAGGAGAGAGAGAAAGCAGCTCTGCTAGATTAATCCACTAAGAAGTGTAGAACAAGCTCGAATCAGAAATCTTGAGGTATAAACATCTCCACCCTCCAACTTTTATATGTATACTTCTTCTAGTATAAGTTAAGAACCTTCACATTCATTCAAGAACAATTCAAGGACTAAAACTCTATTATCCTTAAACATAAGCATTTACTTAGAGCATGAACATAGAAGTATTAGAACGTAAGATCTTACATAAGTTTCGGTTCACTCTATGAAATAATGATAAGATTTGGAAACTTAGAGGTTAAATTAAGATTTAAATTTCAGAGACCCCACAACCAACATCATTCCATCAACAGAAATAAAAGAGAGAGAGACTTAGCTGCTAACCCATAGCCGAATCAGGCCAATACCTAGTCTAACCTTGGGTCATGCCCTCGCCTGGAACACAAAAAAAAACATAAGGAAGAAGATAAAATCAGATTTAAGGGTTAAGGGTTTTGTCCAAGAACTAGTGATAGCACAAAGATCCAATAGAAATAAGCACATATAGAATCATTTATGCAGAAATCAAAATTTAAAAAAATGAAAGTCGAAAATTCCAGAACATAGACATAAAATTTGGAAATAAGTTCAGAAATTTAAGATAGGATTAACACATGCCAAAGTTAAAAGCTTTTGCCCCATAACTCTCACTATACCCAAAATTGAGAAGTAATTGGAGCATTCAGGAGGCTAAACATCCAACATATAAGACCTTTACCTTGAGGCTTCCGACGACATAGCGCCGGTAAGTTTCCACCGACGGCAGACCCCGGATAGCTTCGATCAAGCTTCGAATGGCTCCGGACGGCCCCGAAACCGCCCCGAACCATCCCGAACCAGTTTCGAATTACCTCGAACAGCCCCAAACCAACCCGGATAACTCCAAACAGCCTCGAACTAGTTTCGAATCACCCCGAATGACCCCGAACAGCCCCGGACTGCCCTGAATCACCTCGAATAGTCCCAAACCAGCCTCGAACAGTCCGAACCAATCCCGAACAACCTCGAACTAGTTTCGAACAGCTCTGAATCCTCTCAGACAACCCCGAACCAATTTCGAACAGCTCCAAATTCTCCCGAACAGTCCTGAACGGTTTCGAATAACCACGAATCAATCCCGAACTGCCCGAATAGCCCGAAATAAATCTGCGAAATTAGAACTCTCACAAGACTTAGTTAATTCACGAAATTGGAAGAGGAAAGGATGGAAATGAGGGAGTTCGAGAGGGCTCCAGAGGAAGAAAGACATCGGCACTAGAGAATTAGGGAGATTGTAGAATTTTTTGAAAGCAATTAAAATTTAACATGCAGTAACACAAAGATTTAGAAACTATAAATATGCTCAGAAACATAGAACGCGAGTTGGAGATTTTGGATTACCTTGAAGATTTCTTCACTGCCGTGAAAAGGTAGCACCGACGAGATTATCACTTCAGTTGAGGAATGAGCGATAGCAGAGAGCGAAAGCAGAGATGAGGGAGAGGTGAGAATTGAAAGAATATGATAGAGAACTGAGATAAGTGAGCATGAGGACTAGACCTTACCTTATGAAATTGAACCCGTTGAGAGCTTCCGGGGAGGCGGCTGTCAAAAGAGAGAGGTGAACGAGAGGGAGGACGCTGAAAGGGAGTGCAAGAAATGAGAGCCGAGCATCCACCGGGAAACGAGTTCGTTCGCCGGTGACAGCAGCGGCGTGTCGTTGAGACACGAAAGAGAAGCGGCGGCGGCGGAAGAAGGGAGAGAGAGAGCAGTTCCCATTGTCTGCCGCCGAGGAAGAGGCGGGGCAGAGAAGGAGAGCAGCGACGAGAGGGAGTTCCGGTGGAGAGGAGCCAACCACGAAGTCGCCGGTATGGATTCGGCGAGAAGGAGAGAATGCGGCCGAGAAAGAGATAATGAGGAAAGGGGTGTGGGTGTGTTGTGGAGTGTCTACAGAGAAGGAGGTAGGGTTTGAATGTATCAATGCTATGGGCTGGAGATTTATTATCCGATGGGCCGACTAGTGAGATGTTGGGCTGGATGAATTCAATTTAAGGAGTAAGTTGAAGTTAATTAATGGACCAAAATTTTATTAATATTAATTGGATTAATGTTGAAGCTTAATTAGGCTAATTGTTGATTTAATTAGATTAAGAGCTTATATGAAATTGGGTTTGGCCTAGTATATAAATTATTAAGCTTGGAGAATTTGGCTATAAGTTAGAATTTAATCATAAGAATGGATTAAATTATAAATCATTCTTAAGGTGTATTAATGAGGTTAATACTAACCTATAAGATTTAGTTAGATGTTTCGAAGCCGAGAATCAAATTATTGTAAGTAGAAATTCTTTTACAAATTATACGAAAAATTTATTAACTTGGGATAAACGTATGAAGTTTAGTAAAAATCATAGCTTGATTAAGAACTTAACGACACATTTAGACTAAGATACTCAAATATTAGTCGAGTTAAGACTCAAGAATAATTCTCGAAATAATAAAGGATAATATTTTATTCACTTAGAGGATATTAGATAAGCTCGAAAATATTTCTCACTCGAGATTTATTTAAAGGTTTCGACGAAAGGTCGGATCTGAGTTCCGGGAACAAAGTCATCACTAGTCGAGACTATTCAAGTAGGCTTTCTATTACAAAGAAATAATGTGTGCTCGTATGCTATTATGTTGATATTTTAAAAAGGTTTTCAACTGAGAACTCATGTTTTAAAGTATTGTCTTGCCATAAAAAGTTTATGATTTTCGTATGATACCTATCTGCGCAATGAAGTTAAAGTAATCGAATTCGGGTCCTGGTGGGATAACTATCCTACTAGGACTAGTGTACACAAAGTAACCGTGAGTCATCGAGCGGGTTGACCGGTTAAAGTGACCGTGAGTCATCGAGCGGGTTGGCCGGTCAAGGTGTTCGTGGAAGGTGGCCACCTTCCCGACACAAAGAAGAAGAAGAAGAAGTTACAGATATGGTAGATTACTAAAGAACTTAGATTGCAATCGAACTTTAAGATTTCACAAAAGGATTTTAGTGAACATAGGTTCTTTAGAGACAAAATCCCTATGTTTCACTTACAATGGCATGACAATTATATTTGTATGAGTGTGGTTTCGGCACGTGTCTACTGAGTACAATTTGTACTCAGCCCTGCATGTATTTATAAATGTGCAGGTTGAACGATGATGAAGGAGGAGTGCTACGTTCAGGCTTTTTGTCGATCTCTTATTAGTTGACTCTTGCAGGTTCTACGTGTCTTCACACATGTAGAGCTTTTAGCGATCCAAGTAACTTTCCGCTGCTAGTTTGAGATCATTATGTAATAAACCTAAGACTTGAGTTTCTTTCATGATATGTTGCATGCATCGAGCATAAGATTCAAGCCCTTATCCTGCAAATCATGAACAATGAATTATTAGCCCAGTTATGAGATTGTTGTTCAGTTTCGTCCTCGTTCCATTACCCCATTTCTGTCCCGACTTCTTTAATCCCTTCCCAAGTCACGGTTTCCCCGACTTTACTATCCTTAGTGAAATGCGGGCGTGACAATTGTTAGAAGATATTCTAATCTGGAATTCAGCAGAAGAGAGTGAAATTGAAGTTCCATTTAATGCTGATATAACAAGCCCACAGCAAGGGGGAACAAAACATATCGTTCTGGATCTAGACAGATCGATGACTCCACCAGAAGATAACCAACTAGCAGAAGGAGACAATGTTGAACAATCTCAAGATCAACCAGAAGATTCCAGAGATACAAATGGTTGGAATAGTAATCAACAAATTGAAGAACCAGAAGCTGAAAATCCTTTTCAAGCATCTTCAACAACACACCCAGAATTCGAGGACCCAACAAATGAACTTGAGCTTGAGATATCAGAAGAAGAGATGTCCAGCAGAAGGAGATGGATACAAGACAATCATCCTCCTGAACAGATTGTTGGGAACCCATCAGATCAAGTGAGAACCAGAAGAATGCTAGGAGAAAGTGCACTTCTTAGTTGCTATCTATCACTCATTGAACCATCTGATGCTTTTGAAGCACTCAAAGATGCAGACTGGGTTACCGCTATGCAAGAAGAACTCAATGAGTTTAAAAGAAACTAAGTTTGGTATATAGTGGATAGACCAAAACATCAGGGAGTGATAGGTGTCAAATGGGTATTCAAGAATAAACGAGATGAGAACGGTCAAGTAGTCAGAAACAAAGCCAGATTAGTCGCAAAAGGATACAGTCAACAAGAAGGTATTGATTTTGATGAAACCTTTGCACCAGTTGCTAGATTTGAAGCAATCAGACTATTCCCAACATATGCAGCATACAAGAAATTCAAAGTGTACCAGATGGATGTTAAAAGTGCATTCCTAAATGGTATACTTGAAGAAGAAGTATATGTTGAGCAACCACCTGGTTTTGAAGAAGGAAATCCAGACCAGAAAGTATACAGATTAGCTAAAGCTGTGTATGGTTTGAAACAAGCACCCAGAGCGTGGTATGAAACATTATCAACATTCCTGCTAGAATCAGGTTTTAGAAGAGGTTCTGTTGAAAAAACACTGTTCGTAATCAAAGTCAAAGAACATATCCATTTGGTCCAGATATATGTTGATGATATCATATTTGGATCACAATCTGATTATTTTTGTGGCAAATTTGTTGAACTAATGAAAAACAAATATCAAATGTCCATGATGGGTGAGATGAATTTCTTTCTAGGTTTGCAGGTGAAGCAGTTACCAGATGATATTTTTGTGAATCAAGCAAAGTACATTAACGATCTGGTCACTAAATTTGGAGTCAAAGACAGTAAACTAGTCAAAATTCCAATGCAGACCAACGGGACGATAGATCCAGATCCAGAAGGCAAACCAGCAAATATAACACAATACAGAGGCATTATTGGCTCACTATTATATCTTATTGCAAGTCGACCAGATATTACATTCGCAGTCGGAGTATGTGCCAGATACCAAGCCAATCCCAAAGAATCACATATGGAAGTCGTCAAAAAGATACTTAGATATCTTAAAGGAACTGTTCACATTGGTCTCTGGTATCTGTGTGACGACAACCTTGAATTAACAGACTATTCTGATTCAGATTATGCAGGATGCAAATTGGACAGAAAGTCTACTTCTAGTACATGTCAGTTTCTTGGAAACAAGTTGATATCTTGGTTCTCTAAGAAACAGACATCCGTTGCCACATCAACAACTGAAGCAGAATACATGGCTGCTGGAAGTTGTTGTGCACAAATATTATGGTTGAAGCAACAACTGAAGGATTACGAGATCGATGTAAAGGAGATACATATATTCTGTGACAGTTCAAGCGCAATAGCGATAACATAGAACCCAGTACTCCATACAAGGTGCAAACATGTGGATGTGAGACATCACTTTATTAGAGTTCATGTAGAGAGGAAGCATATCCAGATAGAGAAGATTCACACAGATGTGCAACGTGCTGACATCTTGACTAAAGCTCTACCAGAAGAAAGGTTCAAGATGCTATGTGGAAAACTTGGATTACTAAATCTGGATGATAGAGTGAAGTCAATACCAGATTAATGAAACCAAAACTTGCAGCAGAAAGATACAGATAGTAGAACCAGAAAGACAATCTAGATTGTCAACTAGAAAGATAAACCATAACGTCACCAGAATGACAAACCAAAACGTCACCAGAATGACAAACCAGATTGTCAACCAGAAGGACAATACCAGATTGAAACAGAGATTTCACGTGTCTAAAACTAGTCCACATAGAAGACATGCCACGTGGAAATTATTTTCAATAAATAATTACTTAGTCAAGGGGGAATCTGGAAAATTGAAATGTCTTAGAATGAAGACGTCACTGATTAATCTTCAATTTACAGACTGTAAAGTTATTTTCTAACCTTGATTTGCTAAATCTCCTATATTTGTGATGATTAGCACCACATTGGGAACTGTGATCGAGAAAATCTCAGCAAGAAAAGGAAAAGGAAAGTTGCAGTGGATAGGAAGCTATGCACACTCTATCCTACAACCATAGGATCTAGCGCATACATCAAACGCAAAGAAAGGCGGCAAAATAAAAGGCTGAAGCGGGAAAACCTAAAAAGGGAGATCCTCATCCAACCCTCCAATTTTTATCCCTTTCATCTGTGTCTTTGATTATTTTCTTATATATATGTGTTGCTCATACACTTAACTATTCACCTACACTTTCATCGCACTGAGCACTAGTTTCATTAAGCACTTAAGAAATTCCTTCAAAGTTTTTTCGTATTTGATCATGGCACCTCAAACTTCCTTGTTCCTTCAACATGTGGCTGAGGTTCAGAAATTCCTTTCCCCTGAACCTTATGCAGTCCTTGATACTCACGGGTTTCGCAAACTCAAAGAAGTTTTTGCCATGATTACTCGTTGCAAAGGTTTTTAAGTTAACTTTTCATGCATCTGCAACTTAATATGTGCTTTGTATATTGTTTATTTTCTTTTTCTGGGAAAGTACTCTGGATGATATGTATTAACTGTACATGTGCTTGGGATATTCATACTTGATAATCACATAAACTGATGAAAATACATATATGTTCTCTATATGTTCTTGTGTTTATAGGATTCTGTAACATCGTCACTTCTCACCCCAACATGTTCCTGGCAAAACAAGTAGCAATATTTTATCTGACCTGGCAAAGTGATAAAAATGATAATGAAGCCAACGTGTTGATGCCAATCTGGGACAGGACCAGTAAAACTACCTACAATGTCATCGCAATGATCAACCAGGCATATCGGCTGAAGGATGAAGGCCTGACCTTGGACGAGATTACCCATGAACAACTTCAGGCGGAAGTAGAAATAATGATGGTGATACCCATTGCATATACAGGAAGGATGTTCCATCGATCCTTACTTCAACCAGGCTTCAAGCTGATGTTTGAGTTGGTTCAAAGGATATTCCTCAACCACAGCGGATCCTATGATCAAGTGACTCCGGAGAAGTTCCAAATTCTCACGGCTGTTGTACTCAATCTCAAAGTCAATTGGAGCATAATTTTATTTGATTTGATGGCTAAAGAAGCCAAGTTGGTTACATATAACAAAGACAGCAGAGGACGTGGTGTCTCGGTGAAAGTTAGGAGGAACCTAAGGCACTCCACCAAGATCAGCTACATGGTGGAGAAATTCTTTAAACAACAAGTCTGGGAGAATGCTGTGGAATTTAACAAAAGCCTTACTATACCGAAAGACCAGCACCAGATTGAGATGTCTTTAGGCCTTAATCCAGCACTTTTCAACAAAATCACGGATGAAGTGCATCGCGTGGTACTTCTGGAGATGGGGAGTTCTAATCCTACATGGATTCCACTTACCAAAGGTGTTGAAAAACAGAAAGGCAAGGCAACCAAGGAGAAAGTGGTGAAAGAGAAGGCAGCACGCAGACCAAGTGTTAAAAGGGGAAGTTCTGTTGATACAGAAACTTCTGCTTCTCAGCCTAAGCAGAAGAGATGAAGACTGAGGAAGGTTCAAGAATCCCCACCACCACTAGAAGCAGCAACAGAACACTCTCTACCAGAATCTGAACAACCAGAACAAACCAGAATAGAACAAGGAGAGGAGGCGACAGATAGCACCTCCAGAAGCTCCACAGACAGAACCATTCTTCGTTGAACCAAAAACAAGTTACAACCCGCATCAAGAGAAAGACTTTTCTCCAGCCAGAACACCCACACCCTCACCGAACAGAATGCAAAGAATAAGTGAGGATGAAGAGGAGGCAGAATCTGCTGATGAGGAGGAAGAGAAGAAACGCCAAGCAGAGGGCGTTATTAATTTGCTGGAGAATGAAGCAAACCATTCTATTTTACAAGTGTTTCCGGGTATTCATCTTCTGCCAGAGAGTCTGGGAGCAGCTAAGCGTGTTAAGTTTTACTTGCTGGTTAAGGACAGCGAGTACTACATCTTTGATGCGCTGCTCCAGACCAGAACGATTGAAGAATTGAAGAAGGAAGAAGCCACTTTACTCAGTCTACTTCAAGCCAACACGGTCAGTGAAGTACGGACATAATATCCACAACTCATTCTTGCGCTCATGAAGCATGATGCAAGTCTTCTGAAGATTGACTTGAGATCATTTTATTCGGATAAAATGGATTTCTTCTCAAGTGTACCAGATGAAGCCACAGATCAAGACGTCCAGATGGAGGCACCTGTACAACCAGATCAACAACCTCCACCACCAGTACAAGAAGCAGAGAAGCCCAAGAAAACTACAAAGAAAATTCCTGTCATTAACCTTGATCCAGTTGATGACATTCCAGTACGGCATACCATTGATGGAGAACCAAGCAACGAGTTGTACACTCTGGGGGTCGCACAGAAGCTAAGGAAGAATGTCCATTTCTACAAGATGGAGGAGCTGTTGGAAAGAGAAACCAGACCCTTCAACAACTATCAGATCAACAACCTCATCACTCTTTGGGTAGAAGATCACATGACAGACACCTGCAATATACTACAAGAAAAGGCAACCCAGATTCTCTCTGATTTTAACCAACACCAAAAGGATTATGTCAATGATATGGATCTTGACATCAGAAGAAAGCTCAGAACAGTACAGAAGGAGCTTGACAAGAAAATCGATGATGACCGTCTAGCCAACGAAGCAGAACAAGCTAAACTCACCATTTGACTAGAAGGAGTAGAAGAGACAGTACAGAAGGCATCCACATTGGTAGCTGACCTTCTGGTCAAACAACAGGAGACCATTGAACCTGCAGTTACTCAGAAAGTTGATTTGATCACAACTGAGATGAAGGAAGCAACCAATTTGTCTACTCCAAGAAACCTATGACAGAACCCTGGTCACGATGAACAGCAGACTTGAACAGAAACTGCATGCATCTGACCAAACGGTCAATCTGTTACTTGGATTCAAATCTGACGCTGAAGAAAAGATGGATAAAATGAAGGAGGAGATTGCCTCACTTCGCACACTCATCAAGTCCCTATTTGATGATGTCGAAAAGGGGGAAATCTTAGGAGGCAAAGGTGGCAAGAGCATGGGTAAAGAGAAGAACTTGCTAACAGAAGCAGAAGATGTGGGAGAAGAAACACCACCTGCTGCTGAAATGGGTAAATCAGTAAAGGAGAGGTCTACTACACCACCAAGGACAGATCCCACTATTTTTGAACCAGAACAGGCTCAACCTGATGCGCATTCAAAGAAAAGTGTTGGGAACCCCACAAATATCTTAAGTTTTGATGATGTTCTCTCGAAAACACACTTGGTATTATTCATGTTCTGTATCATCTCTCTTTGGTGTCTATAAATCAGAAAGATGAAGAATGTCTCAGCCAGAAAGCTAAAGCAAGTCAACTTTAACAGAAAGTTGAACCAGAAAGCTTAAATCAGAAAGATGAAGGATGTCTTAGACAGAAAGCTAAACCAGCAAATCTAAGACAGAAAGCTGAACCAGCAAGTCTTAGACTGAAGATTGAACCAGCAAGTCTTAGACAGAAAGCTGAACCAGCAAGTCTTACACAGAAGGTTGAACCAGCAAGTCTAGAACAGAAAGTTGGAGCAAATCAACTTTAACAGAAAGTTGCTCAACCAGAATGCACTCAACCAGTGTTCAACCAAAAAGACATTAGAACCAGAAAGGGCATAACCAGAAGGTTCCAAAGACAGAAAAAGTTGAACCAAACCTGTCAACGATGGTAACAGATCAATAGAACTATCAAAACCACCATATGACAATGCCCTTCTCATCATATCTCTTACCACGTAAATATTAAAGACCATCCATCAAGAATTGGAAAGGGAATCACTGATTGACACGAAGAAGGAAAGTAATCACAGACGATCTACCTTCCATTCATAGAAGATTCAGTCAACGACCCTACAAGGAAAAAAGAGATATGATTGATTGGCAATCCACAAATCAAATCACGCCAATCAACTAACGGCTAGAATTTCAATATTCAAGCCTATATATGTTTGGAGACTTAAAGTCTGACGAGTACGAGCGATATATTACTGAAAAACTCTCAAGAAATTTACTCTCACATCAGAAAAAAGCTTCAAACCGTTTGTGATCGCATTCACACCTCGATTCAAGTCTGTCTTATCGAGAGAGGAAGGAGATCTTCGCTAGCTAGTAGTTTTCTAGTGGGTTATTCGTGCATAAGTTTCAAATCTAGTTTGTACTTGAAACTTGTGGCTCGTTCTCAGCGAGTATAAATAAGAGAGTATCCTAGTAGTGGATATCTAATCCAGTTTGGATTAGACCGTGGACGTAGGGGGTTTCCCGAACCACGTAAAATAACTCTGTTATTTACTTTCTGCATTTATATTCCAGTTGTTTTATTCACTATCTATCACTCTCATTCAAACTGCATTATTAATCAATTCTCTAAATACTCGACTAAGATTTGAAAGGTTTTCTAATCAAAGAGCATCGACTAAATCCACCATTATTCCGCACACAATACACTGTAAGAAAATAAGATCACTCTTACTTTCTGCTTTGTATCACTCACTTGAGAGATTCTGCTTGGACAGAACAAGATTGATTAAGTTAGTCAATCTAGTCTGTCACGTTGAGCAATCTGTAAATCAAGAAAGCTTAAGTCTCTCTGCTTAATTAGTCAAGTAAACTGAAAAGTTTGTATTTGGTGTATTCCCCCCCCCCCCCC
>JAPKLX010000366.1:0-31569 GCA_026898415.1 Leonotis leonurus | reverse complement strand
ACTTTCATAACTCAGTCTTCTCATCCTTTCTAAGGCACGTTCTTTAAGAAGTATTGAGCGCGCCTCTTTCTTGAACAGCACAACATTACAACAAATACTTCTATGTTCGTCACAATATGAGTATAACATGAGTATGGGTGGAGTATTACATATATTTTAATTCTTTTCAAACTTCATTCCATATTAGAGTTCACTGAACTGAAGTGATTGACTCACGTCAGTGTAATTACATTTTTTATGAAGTTAATTTAAAATTTAATTTTTAATTTTCAATTAGTCTGTTTTAGTTTAGACATTCAATGTTTGTCAGTATATACATATAGCTAAAAGTACAAAATTAAAGAACACGGTAAGATAATTAACACAATTTAGCGATGAAACCTCGTACGTTCATAATTTCGATATGAATCGATTATTTACAAATAACTTGGAGAATGATGTTTTCACAAAGTAAACCTTTACATGAATTGAATAGTTATTTCTTTCGTCTACTCGATTTTAAATTCCAATTGATACATCGTTTTAGTATAGACTTTCCACTAGGGAATTGACACTAACTTCATAAAACACTCAACAATATATATCTTATATATTTTGAGTGTTTCTAAGTTTAAAAAATTTCTCTTGAGAATTTGAGCTCTCTTGCTTGATATTGCTCAACAGCTTGACTTTCTGTAATTTTTTTTTTCTTTATTGATGTGAAATACTATTTATACTTGTTGATTTTAAGTATGTTCATTAAATGAAATAATAAATTTCATTCCATTGAACTTTAATTTTTCCTATTAAAGTCAGTCAACCTTATTTCTTGCGTTCGTGTCTGTACATTGGAGAGATTTTGGAATTCTATAATCTTTCTGATTGTTTTTTTATGTTATATTTGTTAAAAATATTCATGTAATCTTCGTGAAATAAATATCAATTTAGTATGTCTCAATCGTGGTAAGTCAAGGGTGTTTGGTTGGTTTTTAAAGAGACGTAAAATTTATGTTTATATAATTACATGTTGTAAGATCGATTTACGTTTTGAATTGATGATCATGGTATATTCTCATTATCTAAACCTTATATCTAGTGAGTGAGAAATAGTGGTTATAGTTGTCACTTGATATGGAGCCAACCAAATGTTATTTTTGGACCGTTTATTAGGAGCCCAATTAGATGTGGTCCAACAAAGTTAGACTCATATGTGTACTGGAGAGCATCTAGATATGTTCTAAAGGAGACCGAATTTAATGAATATGTCTAGGTTCACAACACATTGGAGAGGTCTTGTTGTAATTCTCATAACAGTGATCATTGCTATGATGGCATTGACGACAACATTGATTTTGCATTGAACATGTTCTGATTCACTGCACATTGGATTGGTCACTATTGTAACGTCTATAATCGCCATGATTGTCATGATGACATTAGCAAATGCAGTGGCTCCAACTTTGACTGCAGGGGTGAGACTTGATCTAAAAATATGGTTCATCTCTATTTGCATCAATACAACTTTGCAACACTTTGCAAGACATTTGATCATCTGCAAAATCACTTGCATACACATCTCTGTAGAGTTTAGCATACATTTTATAGTTGAAGCTATATTCTCGCCTTCATCTAGTTCGTCAGAGCTTGTTGGTCTGTGGTTCTATTACCTTCGAGGTGAAGTCATTTTATGTTTAGGGATGACAACATATGTTTGGAGATGAAGTCGTCATATATATGCAAGCATGTGTGATAGCATATACATACTGATATCATTCTGTCAGCTAAGGTCAGCTCTCGCATTGAATGATACCTCAGCCTTTACCGACTAGATTGTCCAAGTTTATCTAGACTGTGAAATTTATTCTACAAATGAGCCGATTGTGTTACCTTCTGTGATCATAGATCCACCACACAATATATAATTGTAGAAAATGAACTTGTTTGCAATAAGATAATCGATAGAATATAAAATCACAAATCAATGATGAAAACATTTATTCTCATTAAACGAGATTAAAAACAAGTCTGTTACAACATCCAAGCATAAAACATTCCTTGAAGTATACAAACTCTAACACAAACCCCAATTGAAAAATCTTCAAGGATCTTCTCTTGAGACTTGACGGAAGAAGGAAAAAGTTGTCAAAGAAACTTAAGGAAGATTTTGATTCCACCGCGATTAAACTGACCCAAATGTCCTCCAAAGTCAAAAATGAGGACAAGGGAGATAGAAATGCTCCTATTTGAAATCCAGTGGGCGTATATGAAAATACAAGATCAGTTCATCGCATGACCCTCAACAGAGGCTGGTGTAGGTACTTTGGATGACAACCTGGAACATGAACCATAAACTGACATATGATACAACGTTGATACCGAAATAGAAACATAACATGGAGGTCGGGGGCGCATATACTGATGGTTCAGGCGCCTATAAATATTTTGGCATTTATGTATTAAACAAGGGTAATAAGCTATATTTTTTATATTGATACTGCTGATACTCTGACTTTTTTACTTTGAGAGTATGAGAGTGTATTTGTTATAAAAAAAACTATGTACTTATTGTCTACGATCGCTGCTACTCTAAAATTGTTATTTTTGTGTGTTGATCGATTTGGAAGCATGGATGGAATGAAGAACTGAGCAAGGGGGAGTAATGGTATTCTCCAATTGGTTGCTAAATTATGTTGTTATCCTGCTCAATTTTGTTGATTGCTTGCTGCTGAGAGAAATTTATGTTATGCATTACTTATTACTTACATATCTCATTTATCTTTGATTGTCGCTACATAGTTTAGTATTGACTTAAGTTATTGTGTGTTTTGAATACATAAATGTCAAATGGAGAGATTGTGAGTATATGAAAATACACAAAGTATTTGACAATTTATGTATTATGGTATTTGTCACTCAATTCGTTCCACATTACACGTGAGACTCAATTTACTTAAAGAAAACGACTGAAGATTCGGTCGATCAGAAAAACATGTCTTTAAAATAAGAAAATATGAGACACAATTATATCAACATACATGTCTTAAAAAGATGCAAAACATATATACTTGGATAATATCTAAAAAGGTGGTTCGAGCAAATTTCTCCACAAGGATACTAACAAACATTTGACTAGGATTTACTCGAGATATATATATATATATATATATATATATATACATATTAGTGAGTTGTCGAAGATCTAACTCATTGAGTGAATACACCAAAAATTGAATTTTTTATTTATGTATCAAGTTTCTTGTGTTTATGGTTTATTAAAGGTGTAAGCATTACAATTTAGTTTCAATCATATTTAGTTTGAGTATGTGGAACATTGTAAGAGAAACAATTTTTCAATATGAGGATTGAAAGCTCAATTGGGTAACGTGTAGAGTGAACTCACTTTCAAGTTCACTTATGCTAATGTAGAAAGGTGAGGAGATAAGTCGAGACAATTGTCTACTTATTTATATCTCTAAAACTAAATATATTGAAATGTTCTCTTGGACTAATAGCCCTTCATACGAAGGTGCAATCACACTGAACTGGATTACAAATTGGTGT
The DNA here is from genome assembly GCA_026898415.1 of Leonotis leonurus. Classification (NCBI taxonomy): domain Eukaryota; kingdom Viridiplantae; phylum Streptophyta; class Magnoliopsida; order Lamiales; family Lamiaceae; genus Leonotis; species Leonotis leonurus. The sequence continues at coordinate 28,029 of JAPKLX010000366.1, read as the reverse complement.
TCTCTTGATTGTGTGTGTTTGATATGTGGTTCACAATTTATCTCAAAAAGAGCTTAAAACATTCAAAGATTAAATAATATCAATTATCATTCAATATCAAAATTACTTCAGAATATTTAGTATAGTATAACACATTATTTTGTTTTACATGGTCCAAAAAATATGAGTACTTTATGTTAGGTTTGTATAACTCAAAGCATGCTTTATGCTTAGACGATATATCATACTTGTTTTCAGTTTCATTTTAATGAGAATAATATTTTCATCATTGGTTTGTTATTTATTATCTTTATATATTAAATTTCAAACAAGTCCATTAACTGCAATTGTACACTGTGTGGTGGATCGATGATCACAGAAGGTAACACAGTCGGATCCTTTGTAGTATAAAGCTCACAGTCTAGACAAAATTGGACAGTCTAGTCGGTAAAGGCTATGGTATCATTTGATGCGACAGCTGACCTTAGCCCACAGAATGATATCGGTATGTATAAGCTGATACACATGTTTTCCGTATACATATTGAGAGGTTTCATAGTGAGATAAGTTCTACGTGCTATTACTTAGAACGATGTCTCATAAATTAGTTATTTTTTAATATGTGACGATGACATTAGTATATGCGGTTGATTATACGTTGTTTTGACTCATCTACGCTTGCGGATTTTTCGTAACCCAAAATAGTGATGTCTTGGGCGGTAGTGATTGGCTTAGCCAAAAGTGTTCGATTATTAGTCAAACAGAATCACGTCTTGATTAACACAAGTTAATTAAATTCGTGTGAGGCGTTCATAAAGGTTTATTGCATAAGAAACTCGGCCAGTTGAAATTTATTCCATATGTAATAATTAAGGTTTGAATCGGATCACTTACGAATAAATATATTAATTAATTGTAAGTTTTCAGCAAACTCAATTAATTAATTTATTTAGTAAATCTTAAACGCGAGAAATAATTAATGACAAGAGGGTTACATCCGTAATTTGGATGGATTAAGATGAGTTCAATACTTATCATATAGTGAAGTTGATAATATTTATAATGGAATTACACTTTATTGCATTTTCATAGAGTAATTAATTTGAAGTTAAATTAACTTGAATTATTTAATTTAAGTCTAAGTTGGACGAAGAAATTAATTAAATTTAATTAGACCCAAAGTGACTTAGAAATTAATTTAATTAAGTTATGAATTTGACTAAGTCAAATTAATTTTAAATTATTCAAAATTTGAATTTGAATAATAGATGGAATTGTAAAGAGATAAAAGTGAGAATTTAAATTCTATTATTTGGGATCTTATCCATTCACCTTAGAAACCATAACGTACACCAAAATATCTATAAATAGAGTACAAGAGAGGGCCGATTTCTCTCTTCCCTAACACATAGAAATCGGCCACTTTTGAGATTTCATTCTCCATATTTTTGAAAATTGAGTAGTATTCAAACGCTCCAATTTTCGTTCTTGTTCTCCTAAAATACTTGATAGATTATTCATGTCACATCCCCATTTCACTTCTCTAAGTAAAATCGAGGAAAACGTGACTCGGAATAAAATGCGGATAACGAAAAGAAATATAAGTGTTGATATTTGGATGCAACATGAAACGTACTACAAAAGATAGGGATTTCGGGAGAGTTTGGGTGTCGCGAAACCCCAAGTACATAGAAGGGAATACATAGTTCAAAGTCAAAAGACATAGCTAATAAGTTCTTGAATCTAAAACAAAAGTCTGGCAGCGGAAACTGGATCAATATCTAGATTTACATGTATGACGACATATAAATCACCGAGAGTAAAGCATTAAGAGTTTGACAAAACCACCCGCTGAGCCTTCCACTTCGTCATCACGACTTAACCTGCACATTTATAAATATATGCAGGGCTGAGTACAAAAGTACTCAGTAAACACGTGCCGAAATCACATTCGTACTAATATATTTGCAATTGCCGTAACACAATGCAACATAGGGATTTTTGTCACTAAAGAACCTATGTTCACTAAAATCCTTGTGTGATCTTAAAAGTTCGACTGCGCAGTCTAAGTTCTGGAGTAATCATACATATTTGTAATTTTGTGTGTCGGGAAAGTGGCCACTTTCCGCGAACACTGAACCGGCCAACCTGCTAAGATGACTCACAGTTCTGGTGTACACTAGCCTTAAAAGATAAAAATCTTTAAAAGCCCGAAATCGATTAATTGTTCAACAGATACGCATCATACCAAAATATAAATATTTTCGACAATGCAATACTTCATAACATTTTAAATTCTAAAGCATTTCTAAAGCGAAAATAGCAATTTGGTACAACGCATACGATTTGATTTGTAAAAGAAAGCCTACCTGATATGCTTCTTCGTCTAACGAAAATCTGGTGTAGATCGATTGAAATTCCCTTTCGTCGAACCTTAATCGTAATTAAGAGGAAAATACTCATCGTGAGTATATAATTTATTTCATCTAAAAATGAAATAATATTCTATTATTCTATAAATTATTCTAATCTTTTCACTCGACTAAGATTCGAGTAATTAAAGATTTCTATAAAAAAAAATTTACTACTAATTTCATAATTTAATAGATCTAAATTATTGGATTAAACCTAACTATTTATATCCAATCCCTTTAATTACTAATTTTATCCAAAGATTAATTTTTATTAAACCATAATTAAGGAATAACTTAATCCATTTTTAATACCCAATCTGGGCCCACTCATTTAATTAATTCTAGTCCATCTGATTAAAACAAGGCCCAATCATCTATTCATCTTCAGCCCATTCTATTTTCATTTCCAGCCCAAATTGAATTATCAGTTCTGGCCCATTTGATTAATCATCTATCGGTCCATTTGTTCTAAGTTAAAATTCTAACCCTAGCCGTAACATACTCATCCGTTTCGTTCCTATTCTCTCCCTTCTCCATCACAAAACACACCCTCTCAACACTCTCTCGCTACTCTCTGCATCTTTGCTTCATCTCTCGACGCTTCCTTGTTCTTGCTCCCTTCCCTTCCTCAACGAGGAGTTCACCGGCGCTCCTAATAGAAGTTGCAGTGGCTTCGCCTCTTTTCCAGGTACATCCTTCCTCCTTTTTCTAATTTCTGTTTCTATATGGTTTTAATTTAGAATCTAAGTCTGCATGTTTAAATTTTTAGGTTTTTATTCTGAAATTGTTCTAAACTCCTTAATTTCTTACACTCTCCCCTTTCTCTCGATCTGTAGCTGTGTATTTGGACGGTGGGGTGGTCATCGGAGCTCTACAGACTGCAACCCTTGGCTTCTTCTTCCCAGGTAAACTTTTTAATTTTGTTCTTATAATTCGGGTTTACATTGTGATGCATGTTCTTCTCCCCCTTCAATTTTGGTTTCAGAAATTTGGCAGGCTCTGTTGTCAAATTTTGGGGTTCAAATCTTGGAATCTTTGTATTTTAGATTTTAATTTCTTCGTTTTCTATATGATTTAAAACTCTTTTGAGTTCCTGAGTTAAACATTTGGTTATACCCTGGTTCTATTCTGAATCTGGTTGTGAAATTGGATGAAGCTTCAGTTTAGCTTAGAGTTTAAATTCTGATTTGCTTAAAGTTTTAAACGAGTTCTGACTTTGGTTTTGTTCTTATTCTTGGCTAGGGATACATTAATATTGGTTGCTGGTCTGCTTTTGATTTGCACGTGGGAAGGTTTCTGAAGATTTGTTGCTGTGAGGTAATCTCTGTATTGCTAATTTCTGTGTTTTTTTTTTTATAACTTTTGGGTTGGGTTTCTTATTCTGGAGGTTAAAGTGTACTATTTATGTTCTGGAGACTGAATATGATAACACATATGTTCAAGTTTTAAAAATCAGAATCTATATATATATATCAATACCAGTCTATGTGTTCTGTTCTTGAATCTGCATTTCCTAAGTGTAAAAGAGTGAACATGTTCTAGATTCTCAAAGTTTAAACATGAATTCTGAGGTCTGCAGTATAAAATATGCATACATACCTAAAACAGGAAATCTAGAAGTTTAAAGATCTTCCTACGCATGTTTTATTATTCTGGCCTTAGCATGCTTCTAACTAAAACATGGAATGTGTGGATTCTATATATGTGTTTGGGAGGGTTTGTAGGTGTGTATTTTGTTTCGTAGCAGTTTCTATATATCCTACAAGTGTTTTAAAAGATTTAAAGAAAGCTGAAATCTCTTTTGCATTATTAGTTATTCTATTAGTTGTAGTTCATGAACTAAGCATGCCATCTCTTCCTGCCCTAGATTTAACATAAAAAGGGAAAGTTTGAACTTACTTTGGACGTTTGGCTAAATTTCTCTCTGAAGTATACTCTGTAAAGATAGGAAAGAAAGTGTTTCAGTTGGGGCTTAACACTAAACTGATAGGTTGAACTTAAGCTTACCTTACTGCTTCTGAAATTTCTGAATGGAAATGACTTCTTAGTGGCTAGGAGTCTGAATGGGAATGACTTCTTAGTGGATAGGAGTCTTCTTCGTAAGGTTTTTTTTTTTTTTTTGTATGTGAAAACTGAGCTTTGAAAATAGAGAAGGGTTTCTATTAAGAGCTTCTAAGTGTATATGTAGGAAGACTGCTGGTTGTATAAATCCTATAGGTCATCTACATCACTCTAGTTTTGCCTAATTCACAGCTATAACTCAAGTGTTGTGTTAAAGAGTTCCTGAATTCATTGACTTCTGGGGCACATATTAATGTAATGCTATCTTATATGGTGCAGGGACAGATTGTGAAGTGTAGAGGAAGTGCAACTCGACCTGCAGCCATGCTGCTCCTGACTCCCTTCGCCTTTACTGTTTCTGCTCTTCCTTCTCTTCCATTAGTATGATGTAACAGAAAGTATTGCTTAATTGTAGTACACTACATGTGGCCTTCTCCCATAAATTCTTAAGAAACAATTCTGATCTGCAGATTTGATTTCTTTTACTAACTCTTTCCTTAATACTTCTAGATGTATGACTTGTCTTTCCTTATTATATTCCAATGCACGATAGTTTCAGATTTGAAACAAGAAAGCTTTTACCTATTGTAAGTAATTTGCATTATACCATATATCTTATTTCATTTATGCAATTAATAGCATCCTACCTAATACCATTTGTTACATTTCTATTCTTCAATTATAATGACTTATATACAGATTATCATTAACAAACATTAATATACTAATCTTGTAAGTATACCACTTCACTAATAATAATTTTAATCAATTGATTAATAAGAATCTAAACTATAAACCTTCTTATACATCATTTCTTTATGAATGCCAAATAGTATACCCTTCTATGGTATATAACTACACTACTAATTGTTAAATACTTTGCTAAGTAATTCAATTATCTTTTCGAACTTTAACCATCGATCATGTACCCCAAGAATTTATTTAGTTCGTTATTTTAAATAATCTCATCATCAAAATGAGCTTACATAATTTCTATCATTAAACAAAGACTATAATGTGCACGAAAACAATTGCTACTAATATCAATTAGTACATCGACATTTTAATTATACAACGAAATTTTATTATCGCGATTTCTAATACATGATAATTAGGAAGAAATTTTACGGGTCATCACAATTCACCCACACGATATTCAAATAGTAGATCGGGAATAGGTTAGAAGTTTCTAAGATTTCATTCGAAGAGATCAAGAGGATATTCCATCGATATGGATTGTTGTTCGATAGCTAACAATTTAATTTGTTTCTCCTCAAACAAAGGACTAGCGAATGAAAAAGGTATAATTATTTAAATTCCGCAATTATATTATCATATGTAGTATTATTTGATTAAGAATTAATTATTTATATGGTTAATTAAACATGTGGATCTTGCGTATTTATAAATCCCTCGTACAAATTTATGAGTTTCATGTTTAGATCGTCAGTAATAATGAAATAATATACAATTTTATATCTTCAAGACGTGTATTTGGAGAATCAATAATTGTCGTAGCAACGTACGACTCGTAGTAATTCAAGAAAGCTCTTTCCATTCATAAGAAGTCTAGAGAATATAGCTTGAAAAAAAATGTAAAGGTGTATATATTTTGTGAAACATTATAAAATGGTCAATACAATCCAATAATAAGAAATGCGAGCCATATTTGATGGGAGGAGATTACTAATTTCAATTTATTAGGTACATAAGCAATTCTGCAACAATCGTGAGGAGAAAAAAAATGAAATTTGCCGCGACTAAAATGATTGGGAAATTCGAATAGTGGATTTTTTTATAGACAATGGAAAACAATTTTTTCCTAATTTTTACAATCTAATTTTAGTTTATTTTTTATTTCTAAAAGTGCCTCCAATCATGTATGTGGTTGTCATATTCATTCTTCCATTGTGGTCGTCATATACATTCCTTCATTGTGTGCTTTATATAATATTTTATTTGTAATAATTGAATTCACATTTTATAATTTAATCACGTAGAGTGTATATAATTCAGTTTTCCTTCTCAATATCACGCAAAACGAAAACAAATTGTTCCCGTTTACAATATCGATCATCTTAATTCATAAAAATTAAAATATCCACGTTTATACGTATATTGGTCTAGTGGTAGTAATGTTAATACTTAATATAATAGGTCTCAGGCAATAGTTCAAGAAATTAATTGCATCTCAATTTTAAAATTCATAAAGTATATGAATAATATCTTGTAGAAAATACATGATTACAGGATGATAAAATAAATTGCTCATTGTATTCAACGTTTGCAAATTTTATATAATAAAATTTAACAAATATCTACAAAAATATTTATATAAAGAATATTCAATAATAATATCCATATAATAATATTATTTATAACAAATATTACTACCCTCCCTAATAGAAATTAAAGTTGAGTCTTGAAGCGAAGTCAAAATTAAACATTTTAAAATTTAGTACTCCATGTATTAAATATATTGTAAAATTTTTGACAATACTTTTCCAATAATTCTACCAGTTATCTTAGCTACTTTTTTCGCACTTGGTCAATTCAAATATTAGAATAAGGTAGTTAGACATTTAGAATAAGGTCGTTAAGCATTTTTCCTATAATTTTAAGCAGTCAATACTAATTGAAATGGCTGAATTCAAACTTTCAAACAAACTTAAGTTTTAACTTCAAACATAAGTTTTATAGTAAATACTACATATAATAACAATACATTTTTTCATTTAAAAATAATATAATTGTCTTTTTTTATCCTTTATTATATCCAAAATTAGAATAGTTTTTTAGTAAATGTATATTTATGTAGTTTGGCAACGTGTCTGGCCAAAAACATTGAAAATAATATAATAACATTGAAATTAATTTATTTATAATATATGAATAATATGATTATATATTGTGTGATGATGAAAGTAGCATCCTAATGGAGCTGGAGTTTTTGATCGTTGTAGCTGGTTATTTGGTTACAGCATGAAGTGTTAAGTGATGGAGTAGAATGTTATGTTTTCACCGTTAGATGATAGTCTTGTACTGGACGGCTAGGATTATTTCTAATCTTAGTCATCAAATAATAAAAACGCGTTAGCATTTTCTGTTTGTTAGAATAGTAGTTAAGTTGTTGCATATGGATAGATATAAATACACGTTTGTAACAGTCTTAGAAAACAAGATATTGAATCAATGAAAATTACTCTTTCTAAATTTTTCTCTGCAAATTTACACACAATTACACACACTCCATTCTAGCTTTCTACATGGTATCAGAAGGCTGGGAATGGTGAAAACTCGAAAGGTTCCTTGGGAGGTGCTGCGCGATGAAGAGCAGAATCCTAATCGCGTGAACACGCGAGAGAATACAAGGAATAATCCACGACCAGAGACTTCAGAGGAATCCATTGGCGAAATGGATGATCGACAGGATGATGCCACCACCGTTGATAGGCTGAGTTTTACCAATTTGAGTGATGCACAACTCAAAGAGGTTCTACACATTAGTGCGTCAGAACACCCAGGCATGCAGTTAGTGGTAGCGTCGTTAACTGCGGAGAACTTCCTTCATTGGAGCTCGAATGTCAAGCTTGCGCTTGGAGCTAAAAGCAAACTTGAAGTTCTGGATGGTACGGTCAGGGAGCTGCTAGCTACGTCTCCTCACCATAAGGCCTGGCTTCGAGCGGACTATATGGTAACATCTTGGATTGTTAATTCTATCTCTAAGGAATTGGTGAATGCCTTTAGTCGTATTGCGAATTCACAAAAACTATGGGATGCGTTAAGTAGACGGTTTGGTCGTTCTAATGGTCCGAAATTGTATAAATTAGAACGTGATGTTATCAACTGTTTACAAAGGAATCAAAGTGTTCTTACTTATTTTAATCGTTTAACTTCTATCTGGGAGGAGTTAGACATGATCGTTGTACCAGTTGAATGTGAAGTGCCAAAGTTCTATAGTGAATTGAAAGAGAGGAGCAGAGGCGTTTGATTAAGTTTCTAATGGGCTTGAATGGGAGCTAGGAAGAGGCAAGGAGCCAAATCCTATTCATGGATTCGTTGCCCTCGGTTGATCATGCTTACTCTATGATTTTACAGACAGAGGATTAGAAAATGATTACTGATAGTTCATTGGATATGTCTGCTCATCAGATGATGTACGTTAATCAGTCCTCATTCCACAATCAAGCTTCTAATCCACAAGGCAAGCCACCGGTGACACGAGCACGACGCATCAAGGAGAAAAAGGCGACATTATTTTGTAACCATTGCAAAATACATGGGCATGAGGAAGCTGAATGCTTCAAGCTACATGGTTATCCTGACTGGTTCAAGAGGTTAAAGAGCAACAAAGATAAATTCAAGGCTAACTTCGTAGATGTTGATGCTGTTAGTTAGGTACATGGCCATGACCAGAAATATGGTGATCCAAATTTGGAATTAAGGAAATTGATTCAGTCTGAGTTAGCTAATTTGGCTAAGTCAGATTCTAGTAGTTCAATGGTGCATGGTCTGAATATGGTGCATAAAGAAGCTAAGGACAATCCTATTTTTGATGGATATTATGCATTCACAGTTGGTGTTGGTTGTCTGAATACATGGATTCTGGATTCTGGTGCATCCACGCATGTGTGCTGTAATCCTAATCTCATGAATTCTATATATCGTATGGAAGAGAAACATAATCTTCATCTTCCTGATGGTACCATTAGGGTGGTACAACACATAGGTGAAGCCAAGGTTTCTTTGCTCCAGAACTCACCAACAATCTCATTTTAGTGGCTCAGTTAGTAAGGGATTCTAATGTTAAAGTTGTGTTTCTTAAGACACATTGTATTATACAGCCTGAGAAGAATGATAGAGTATTGGCCATAGGGAGAAATGTGAGGAATTTATATATGTTTAATGCTCCACTGGAAGCACAGCCCCACAACAACATGGTGCATCATGCCAATATTACCATACTGGATTGGCATGAGATTCTTGGACATCCGTCGTTGGAAACACTTCAACATCTGAAGCAAATAGATAAGATGGCTAGGAAGAAGGACAATGAGTTGCTAGCCAAGTGTGAGGTATGTCTTAAGGCTAAAATGGCTAGGTGTTCTTTCCCTTTACTAAATAGAAGATCTGCTGATGCGTTTGAACTTATACATGTGGATGTTTGGGGTCCATATAATTCTGAAAACGTGTGCAATGCAAAATTTATGTTGACAATTGTATAGGATCATACTCGCATGCTTTGGACTTACATGATGCATTCTAAAGCTCAAGTTCATTCTATACTATGAACTTATATTGTCATGATTAGAACTCAGTTTGATAAAAGGGTTAAGTCCATTCAAACTGACAATGGTTCTGAGTTCATTAATACCAACATGACTATGCTTTTGAATGAGTTTGGTATTTTGCATCAGAGATCATGTATTTATACCCCTCAACAAAACGGAATTGTAGAGCGCAGACATAGATCTTTGTTGCAAGTAGCTAGATCTCTTATGCTTCAAAGTAAAGCTCCACACCAGTTTCGGCCTTTCTCCTTGCTTATGGCAACATGGTTGATCAATAGGTTACCTAGTAAGATTCTAGATTGGGACAGTCCTTTTGTGAAGTTATTTGGATCTGAACTTGATCTTTCTCATCTTCCCAAGTTTGGTTGTTTGGCCTATGTTGCCAACCTAGATCCAGGTCGTACAAAATTTTATGATAAGAGTAAGAGATGTGAGTTCTTGGGATTTTCTTCATGTCATAAAGGATATGTTTTATATCAAATGGAGTCATCAAAGCTGCTTGTGTCCAGGGATGTTAGATTTATTTCATCTAATGCTTTTGAGGAAGGTGTGACAGATGTGCATTTACCCTTATTTCCTTCTTCTTCACAGAGCTTTGATGAGCATTCTATTATTGGTGATGAACATGTGGATGTTGCTGCAAACAAAAGTACTGATACTGATGATACTTATGCATTACTTCCAATTGAGACAAATGATATTTCTTCATCACCTACTAATGTAGTTATATCAAATCATGAAGGCCAACAATCCATTCCACCACAAAGAAAGACAGGGGCAAGAGCAGTGAAACCACCTACTTGGATGGCAAATTATGTAAGCCATACATATTCATCTCATGAGGTTCCTACTGTTGTCCATACTCCTCCCACATTTCCTTATATGATGACACCACATTTGTCTCATGATCACACTGCATTTTTGGTGAATGTGACCAACTTGCAGGTTGTTTCAACTTATTTTAAACTCTCAGTACGGGGCGTTGTTTAGACCAGACCCACTGTCCGATAAAGGGACTCAGTAACGGGTACGAGGAATATTTCCAGCCGATATACTTCCAACTTATTTTATTAAATTGCTCGCAAGAGAACGAGTTCGTTATAGATTAATAAGTTGACCCTAGTCGTATTCTCAAGGAAGGCTTAGCAGGGCAATTATATTCTTTGTTTGTAAAAACGGAAAGCAATTAAAGAATTTGATTTGAATTTTTATAGCTAGGCGAAGAAAGTAAACAAGAAAGCAATTAAAGTCTAAACTAAGAATGAAGATTAAATCTAATCTAGGAAATTAAAGAACTTGAAGTTTGAAAACGAAAGAAGGACGAAAAGAAATCTGGAAGTTCAAAACGATGAAAGGAATTGAAAGCACAAAACGAAACAAACGATAAAAGTAAATAAACAAAGCAATAATTAAAGGGAAAGAAACGAACTTGAATTAATACTTGAGATACGTCTGGAAACGACAATGAAAATTTGGAAATAACGGTGTTCGAATGTTGTAAACGGCTAAGTATAAAATAAAGAACGGAATGAAAAATTCTATCTAGAATGCTAAGTCTCTACCCGTGCTCATGGTTCCCATAGGAGCAGAGACCACTTGACAAAGTTCATTTAATAAAATACGGATACGCAACAAGTGGTCATAAACAACTAGCAAATTGAATCAATCAATTTATATCATCATGCATCACTATTTTAATCATTATACTAAGATCTACAATCCGGTCATAATGTTCTACACTTTCTTAGTTCATCTACGTTTCACAACATCAATCAATTCCAATCAATCAAGGAATTCAAATCATGTCTCATCTCAAACATAAATCATGCTTCGATTTACCACGATATATAAAGACCAAGTAGCTCAAAAATAATCAAAATTTTACATGTTCACAAGACACGAAAATAAAACGACGAATGCACGCATGGAAATACACCCCTCCCCCTCCTACAAAAATAGAGCAATGTACTCATTGCGGAAAGTAAAGATTTAAAAAGTAGGGATAGAGAAACGTCCCTGATATGCGGCATTCGGGACAACAAACGGAAAGAAAACCTGCAAACATAAACTAAGAAAAGGGGAAAAAAAACTGTAAAGGTACCTCAACAGTGAGACAAAGGTTCACTATTGGTAGGGAGGAGGATAAGTGGGTGCACCGCCAAGAGTCCAAGAGGACCATTGTTGTTGCATCTCCCGGAGTAGTCGGGTTTGCTCCTCCGTCGCCTGGTTCTAAGCCTCCCACTGCTGTTGATGTGTGTCGAGGCGAGTATGGAGGCCGTGAATGTCACATTGCATCTCGCGTATCTCCGTGGTTATCTCGGAAGTGAACTGCTCCCATTGAGTGTTCCATTGCGGTTGAGTGCCCCATTGAGATTGGGCACCCCACTGAGACTGTCCGCCCCATTGTGACTGGGTACCCCATTCAGATCTTCCGGCGATGTCCATGTGGTCATAGCCAAGACAAGCGGCGTCGGCCTCGTCCTCGGCTTGCTTGTCCTCCTCATGCTCGGATTGAGCTTCCTCATTATCCTCCATATGTGCATCTCCCGCTTCTTCAGATGCATTAGATGCTCGGGACGCAACTTGAGCCTTTAGTTAGCGTTGAACGCAATTCCTCCGCTCTTGTGGCACTAACTCAGTGCGAGAAAGGGAGAATGGTGCACCCCGCAATTCATTGATGTCGATGTACTTTGTGAGGAGTGACTCATGGTTGGGAGGGCCATTTGTACTTATGAGTTTGAGGTGCAAAGCTAGTGTGGTAGCAAGATGTAGAAGGGAGGCATGGGCCCGCTTCCGCCGTTGAATCAACTGGATGGCCTGGAATATGAAGGAAGACGGACAAATCTTCGTCTTCTTGATAGCACAATGGAGTAGGAAGCACTCCACTGTGTTCACTTTGTTGGCTTGTTCATTGCCCGAGATGGAGTAGGCAATGAACTTGTGGAGGACGCCGATCTTGGGGTCCCGAAGAAAGCCACTGGACATCCCTCCCGATGCCCAATTATGAAAACCTGTAAGCTCAAACCAAGCTAGATTCGGATTAAATTCCGGGGGCACCCGATGGAGCCCCGGCGTAGGAAATCCAAAGATGGATTTCATCATGGCAGTGGTAATATTGTGAGAAACACCTCGATAACGGAATTTAAATGATTTAAAATCAGCCGCAACATCAAAAGTGGTGAGAAATTCAAGTCCTAGCTCCCTATAGCCATCAATTTCTAATCTAGCATATTTATCTAAACCAATGTTCTTCAAATAGCAAGTTAATTTAGAGGCAATGCCTAAGCTAGACATAAGATCTCAATCTAAGGTCTGTGGAAGTGTGAGATCAAGAGAAATAAAACGAGTATAGAGTGTACCCTCTTGATTTGTATAAATTGGAAACGGGGCACCGGAAGTTGGGATGTGGTCACGAATGGGATGAAATTCCTCGTCGCCGTCACCTTGGTGGCTAGATTGCCCCACTTCACTAGTCTTGGACCTTTTTCTCCCCATTGGACTTTTAACAAACACTTGGTGTGCAAAAGTAGAGATGGAATGAGGGTTTGGGGTTTGGGTTGAATTTGTGGATGAATAGAAAATTTGATCGGATAGAGTGGTAGAGGATGGAAAAGTGATGGTGAATTCAAATAATTGGATGAAATTATGAAGTATGGAAGGAGTAATTGGAGAATTAAGATTGAGAAGGGTTAGGGTTTGGGGAAATTGGGGATGAAGAATGGGGGAAAAGTGGAAGAAATAAGGTGAGATGGGTAAAAGTAGGGGAAATTCGGCCACCTCAGAGGCCGATGACATGTCAGCGGTCGCTGAGTGAAGTTACGTAAATTGGTGGAGGTGCGTTGGGGGATTTTACGAGACATAGGCCAGCGGCCGCTGAGTAGTCATCAACCGCTGACTCGATGTGGCGCGCGGCCGCTGGTGCGTAGGGGTGTGCGAGGTTAGCGGCCGCTGAGTGTGTCGCGGTCGCTGACTTTGCCCTCGTCAAATCGATCCTATTTTCTTCTGTGAATTATGTTCGACTCGGTTTTCTCCCAACTCGATGATACCTACGAACATAGAAAAAAATCAAAAAATAAATAAAGGACTCAAAATAAAATAAAAATAAAAATGAAAAATAAAAAAAAAACGAGCTTGGGTTGCCTCCCACGAAGCGCTTTATTTTACGTCGTTAGCTTGACGAAATGGAACTAATGTAACGGGGGATCAGATATGGGCGTTGACTCCACAACTTCGAGCATGGAGTCACCTTCAATATACGGTTTTACCCGATGTCTATTTACTCGAAAAAAATTCTTCCCGTCGTTACTATATAGTTCGATGGCCCTGGATGGTAATATATCCTTGATCACGAAAGGGCCGCTCCACCTAGATTTAAGTTTGCCCGGTAATAATCGAAGTCTGGAGTTGAAAAGTAGAATTTTCATTCCCGGCTTTAGCTCCTTGTGAACAATACGGCGATCATGAATTCGCTTAACTTTGTCTTTGTATATACGTGCACTCTCGTGCGCCTCGTTTCTAAGTTCATCAAGCTCAGAAATTTGTAGTGCTCGCCTCTCGGCCGCATTGTCGAGGTTGTATGTTGCTGACTTAATAAGCTTTGTATTCTACTTCGACCGGCAAGTGGCATGCCTTCCCATACACAAGACGGTATGGGCTCATCCCAAGAATGCTCTTGAAAGCCGTCCTATATGCCCATAGGGCATCATTTAGCTTGATTGCCTAATCTTTCCGGGATGGTTTCACGGTTTTCTCCAAAATGACTTTCACTTGCCTATTGCTTGTTTTGGCTTGCCCCGAGGTTTGTGGATGATATGGGGTAGAAACTTTGTGGGTGATCCCATTCTTCTTCATCAATTTGTCAAACAACTTATTGCAGAAGTGTTTTCCTCCATCGCTAATGATACCTCGAAGGAAACCAAATCGGCATAAGATATTTTCCTGTATAAACTTGAGAACAACATTAGCATCACAAGCCCTAGCGGGGATAGCTTCAACCCACTTGGAGACATAGTCGACTGCTAAAAGGATATACTCAAAGCCAAAAGATTTAGGGAAAGGGCCCATGAAATCGATACCCCACACATCAAAAATTTCGACTACCAATATGTTTTGAAGAGGCATCTCGTTGCGGCGGCTTATGGAACCAAGTCGTTGGCATCTATCACATGCTAAATAGAATGCTTGAGCGTCCTTGAAGAGAGTCGGCCAAAAGAATCCACTTTGCAAAACTTTATGAGCCGTCTTTTGTCCTCCAAAATGTCCTCCACATGGGGATTCGTGACAGAAACGTAGCACTTGCTCTTGCTCGGAATCCGGAATGCAACGTCGGATTATATTGTCCTTGCCTAACTTGAAAAGGTAAGGTTCCTCCCAAAAATATTGCCTGCAAACATAACGAAATCTTTTCTCCTATTGGGAAGTTAGGCCGGGTCTAAGTAGATTACATGCTAGATAATTCACAATATCGGCATACCAAGGAGTAATCGAAATTTTAGAGACATTCTCATAAGGAAAACTGTCGGAAACACAAGGTGTATCAACATGTGAATGCTTAAGTCTAGAAAGATGATCGGCCACAGAATTTTCACTTCCTTACCTATCTTTTATTTCTACATCGAATTCTTGTAAAAGTAAAACCCACCTAATTAATCGCGGTTTTGCTTGTGATTTGGTCAATAAGTATCTCAAGGCTGCATGGTCGCTATGAACACTTACCTTAGATCTTAAGATATAAGATCGAAATTTGTCTAAGGCAAAAATGACGGCGAACATCTCCTTCTTCGTGGTAGTGTAATTTACTTGGGCCGAGTTTAGTGTCAAACTGGCATAGTAAATCACGCGAAGCATATTATCCACTCGTTGACCTAAAACAGCTCCTACTGCAAAATTAGATGCGTCACACATAATTTCGAAAGGAATAGAATAGTTCAGACCAATAACGACAGGGGCAGAAACCAATTTTTCTTTCAATATGGTGAAAGCATGCAAACAAGAATCGTCAAAATTAAAAGGAACATCTTGAGCTAGTAAATGACAAAGTGGTTGGCAAATTTTTGAAAAGTCTTTAATGAAACGTCGGTAAAAACCTGCGTGACCTAAGAAACTTCTAACACCCTTGACATCTCTTGGTGGGGGTAATTTTTCAATCACCTCAATTTTCGCCTTATCAACCGCAATGCCTGCACTAGAAACAATATGACCTAGAACAATGCCACTTTTAACCATGAAATGGCTCTTTTCCCAACTCAATGTCAGGCCGCTTTCAACACATCGTTCAAGTACTTTCTCAATTTTATTTAAACAATCATTAAAAGATGAACCAAATACCGAAAAATCGTCCATGAAAATTTCAACGAAATCCCCTATCTAGGGGTGAGCATTCGGTTCAAACCGAATCAAATCAAACCGAACCGAACAAAACCGAAACTGAATTGACCATAAAAACTCACACCGAACCGAACCGAATTAGACCCTCAAACCGAACCAATATAGTTCGGTTTGGTTTGGTTTGAACCGATTTTTTTTTATTTTTTAATTCCTGTAAACAAAACAATGAAATGGGCACTGCTTCTGCCTTCTGCCTTGCTTCTTCCTTCTGCCTTCTGCCCATTGGGCACACCTTAATCCAGCTTAAAAATCAAAAGAATATAAAACTTGCATCCTCACTATGACATCAAAATCTAAACTTTTCCTTAATAAGTGGATAAGAGGAACAAATTATGTGGTGAACTGAAGAATTGGGCGTTTCGAGAGCATACCTTGCAAGAGGGAGACTAATTGGACACTCCAGTGGATGAGGATGCGAGAGCGCCGAGAGGGGGCTTGACTGCGTGACCGGTAGATGGCCTCGCGGCGATGGCGGGGAGCTCGTGCTGGGGTGGCTGAGACAGTAGCGTCGGCGTGGGAGGTGTAGTCAGAGCCGGATGAGAAAGAAGCAGCGTTGAGGCTTGAGGGAGAGGCGCAGCTAGGTTTCCTTCCCGTTTCTGATTTTTGAACACATGAAGGTAGTATAAATTATCTATTGTATGTATTATTTATTATAAATAAAATATTTATATAATATTTTATATATATATATATAAATCTAATTCGGTTCGGTTAATTCGGTTTCGAACCGAAATTTTTTGGCCAAACCGAATAACAATTCGGTTTGAGAATTTCAAACCAAACCGAAACCGAATTGCTAAAAAAACAGAACCAAACTGCCAAATTCGGTTTGGTTTAGTTCGGTTTTCGGTTATGGTTCGGTTTTGCTCAGCCCTACCCCTATCATCTCTGAAAATATAGACATCAAGCACCTTTGAAAAGTAGCGGGTGCATTGCACAATCCAAATGGCATCCTCCTATAGGCATATGTGCCGAACGGGCTTGTAAACGCCGTCTTCGCTTGATCTTCCGATGCGATAGCAATTTGATAATATCCTGAAAGACCATCAAGAAGACAATAAAATTCATGTCCAGATAATTTATCTAACATTTGATCAATAAAAGGAAGAGGAAAGTGGTCCTTTTTAGTGGCGGCATTTAATTTGCGGTAGTCAATGCACATCCGCCATCCTGTGACAGGTCGAGAAGGAACAAGCTCTTGTTTATCATTTAGGACCACCGTGATTCCTCATTTCTTGGGTACCACATGTACCGGGCTCACCCACTCACTATCCGCAATGGGATAGATGATACCTTTCGACAATAGTTTGAAAATTTCTTTTTGCACGACTTCCATGAGAATTGGATTGAGTCGTCGTTGGCTATCTCGTTTTGGAATGGTGCCCTCCTCAAGATTGATGCGATGCATGCATGTAGTGGGAGTAATGCCACGAATGTCCGCTAGGCCCCATCCGAAAGCGAGTTTGTGCTTTTTGAGAATTGGGAGTAGCAAACTTTCTTGGTCCTTTGTTAGCTCGGATGAGATGATCACCGGTTTGTTTTCTCCGTTCTCCAAGAACACATATTTAAGATGTGAGGGTAGCTTCTTGAGTTCCAATTTGCTAGGTGTCGGTATCTCCTCGAATTTTTCCGGAATGATGGATTTCTCGTCAATTTCCTGCACTAAAATTTTTTCACATGAAAAATCCTGCTAAAAAGAACTCTCGGCCAAAGTATGATAGTGTTAATGAAACAACAATCATCAATAAAATCTGTAGATGGTATGGTGCGGTTCCTATGAGCAGAAAAAGAAACCTCCTCTCCTAGAACAGTCATTTTAATCGTGCCATTTTTAACATCAATTAAGGTATTAGTTGTGGCCATGAATGGTCTTCCTAAAAGGAGTGTATGCTCTACACCGTTTTCATGCACGTGTCCTATCTCCAAAACAACAAAATCAACAGGAACAATTAATCCACCTACTTGCACCAAAACATCCTCAATGACACCTCTAGGATATCTAACGGATCTATCGGCTAGCTGTAAACACATGCGAGTGGATCTAAGTTCACCTAATTCTAATTGTTTAAAAATAGAGTATGGCATCAAATTAATTCCGGCTCCCAAATCTAACATGCCTGATGCTTTCTTACCGTTTCCTAAAGTAATATTAATAACAAAACTACCTGGATCGTGTTGCTTAGGAGGTAAGGGTTGCTGCATGATGGAGCTCGCCACTTCAGAGACTGTTACCACTTCTCGGTCACCAAACTTCCTCTTCTTTGCTGCCAATTCTTTGAAAAATTTAACATAGGCAGGAATATTTTGAATGACTTCCAAAAGAGTTAAATTCACATTTACCTTGGATAGCATTTTGTAAAAATCCTCGAATTGTTGATCGTGCTTCGCGTTCTTTAGTCTGCTAGGATAAGGAATAGGGGGAACATATGGATTCGCCGCCTTGTGTAATTTTTTGCTAGACTCGGTTTCCTCAACTTCAGGTGACATCTCCACCTTGTTATCTACCGTCTTTCCGCTCCTTAATACCGTCACGGCTTGGGCCTGATGTGGTTGATGACCTTGCCCCGGAATCTTCCCCGTTTGTTGGCCTTGTTAAAGTTGATTCACTGCGCCAGAAATCTGCCCCATAGCTGTCTCGAGATGTTTAATTGTGGCGTCTTGGGCCTCTCGCGCTTTCTTGCTCTCTTGCATAAAAGCAGCCAAACTCTCTTCAATCGATGATCGTTGGGACGGAGTAGGTAGATGTGGTTGTTGTGGTGACGGTGGTGGATAGAATTGTTGCGGCTGTGATGGAAAGAATTATTGTTGTGGCGGTTGTGGTGGATAATATGAATGCGGTTGACGCTGGTATTGAGGTTGGAAATTCGGAGCTTGAGGGCGTCGATTTTGAAAGTTTTGTGCTCCTTGAAATTGAGGCCTCCACCCCGTGTTTTGTTGATTTCTCCATGAGTTTTGTTGAGGAGGTGGTTGAGGCATAAATCCTTGCACGACATAAATTTCCGCTTCGCCTTCGGCAGTCATCTACGCCATTCGTGGGCACTCATCCGCTATGTGGCCGTATTCACCACAAATACCGCATGGCTCAGGTGCACTTTGCGGAATGGATGGTGATGGGGGTCGGTTCATCTTCAATTCTTGTAGCTCCCTCATCATATCCGCCATTTGTTTCTTGAGATCGGGGCTCGTAGTCACTGCGCTGGCTTCCATTTGTCTCGGGCGTGTGGATCTCTGATGCGAACTCGCAGCTAGGGTCTCGAAGATCTCGTTCATCTCTTCCGCCTTCTTGACTGTAATATTTCCTCCCGCCGAACTGTCCACCATGAATTAAGTAGTCTGGAGCAAACCATCATAGAAAATTGACAGAGCATCTCCGATGCCATTTGATGGTGAGGACACTGTTGAAGTAGCTCTTGAAATCTCTCCCACGCCTCATGGAATGGCTTGTCGTGTGCTTGTGCGAAATTCATTATTTTAGTACGTACCGCTTGAGTTTTGTGATGCGGATAGTACTTCAACATGAATTTCTCACAAGCAGATCCCCAAGTAGTGAGTGTTCCGGATGGAAGAGATAAGAACCAAGTTTTGGCCATATCCTTCAATGTGTAAGGGAAACACTTCAATTTGAGTTGATCCTCCGTCAGAGAGTGAAGCGGGAAAGTCTGCACCACCATGCAATATTCTCGGATGAACGTCAAAGAGTCTTCACTCGGGAGTCCATGGTACGTCGGAAGTAGTGATTGATGGTGTGGCTTTAACTCATAGTTTCGGACTACGGTGTCGAGAACGATGACTGAAGTAGAAGTTGTCCCGAACTTGGGCCTAGTGAAATCGCCCATATAACGCGGTCTCTCGTCCGCTCTCTCATTGGCCATCTCTTCGAAGAAACGCGAAAGCAAAAATTCGTCAATGTGCTCAATGTCTTCTTCTACGGATGCTAAAATAACACGTTTCTGATTTATGTTATCAATGAAGGGCGTCAATGGCTTTCTAGCACTGCGGCGACCTTGCATAAACAGCACTCGACAAAAACGTTACGTGTACCACAATATAGAAGAAGAAAGTAAACATAGTAAATAAAATAAAATAAAAGGAAAAAGAAAAAGAAAAAGAACAATGAATTAAATCGCCTAAAGTCTTCCCCGGCAACGGCACCAAAATTTGTTTCAACTTATTTTAAACTCTCAGTACGGGGCGTTGTTTAGACCAGACCCACTGTCCGATAAAGGGACTCAGTAACGGGTACGAGGAATATTTCCAGCCGATATACTTCCAACTTATTTTATTAAATTGCTCGCAAGAGAACGAGTTCGTTATAGATTAATAAGTTGACCCTAGTCGTATTCTCAAGGAAGGCTTAGCAGGGCAATTATATTCTTTGTTTGTAAAAACGGAAAGCAATTAAAGAATTTGATTTGAATTTTTATAGCTAGGCGAAGAAAGTAAACAAGAAAGCAATTAAAGTCTAAACTAAGAATGAAGATTAAATCTAATCTAGGAAATTAAAGAACTTGAAGTTTGAAAACGAAAGAAGGACGAAAAGAAATCTGGAAATTCAAAATGATGAAAGGAATTGAAAGCACAAAACGAAACAAATGATAAAAGTAAATAAACAAAGCAATAATTAAAGGGAAAGAAACGAACTTGAATTAATACTTGAGATACGTCTAGAAACGACAATGAAAATCTGGAAATAACGGTGTTCAAATGTTGTAAACGGCTAACTCTAAAATAAAGAACGGAACGAAAAATCCTATCTAGAATGCTAAGTCTTGAACCTTGATTGCGGAATCGAGACGAACTAAAAATAATAGAGATATGCTGGAAAACTAGTCTAGGAATTCATGCTAAAAGGAGTCGGGACGAAGTGTGGAGAATTGCGATATATCGAAGGAATGGCACGACGTGTCTTTTTATAGTGAGAGGAAAGTCAGCGGTCTCTAGAAGTCACCGGGCGCTGACTAGGTTTGTTCCGAGTGGCGCTAAGGTTCGTTGCAACGGCCCGCGCAAATAATGGAGAGTCAGCGACCGCTTAGATAGGTCAGCGGCCGCTGACCTGTGTGCTGCGGCCTGGCACGGCCGCTGGCTCGCGGGTGGCTTGGCGCTGGCTCAGTCTGGCTAGTCAGCGACGACTGATCATAGGTCAGCGGCCGCTGACACGGTCTGTCGCGCGTCCTTCGGCACACTTCTTCGTTTTCTCATCTTTTCTCGTTTCTTTTCCACTTTCGACGCTCGTTTAGGCCAATGATCCTAAAACATAAAATGAAACATAAATCGGGTCAAAACATCACGGAACGAGGGAAAATAATACGAATAAAACTACGAAAAACCTAAGTTTAGACGAACAAAATGAGACTAAACACAGGTGCCTGCATCTTATAAGATAGCCAGTCAATATGTTGAGTGGGTTGCAGCCATGGATAAGGAACTGCAGGCCTTGGAAGATAATCATACTTGGTCCCTAACATCTCTTCCTCCTGGTAAGAAGACCATTGGTTCAAAATGGGTATATAAAGTTAAGCTTCGTACTGATGCTTCTATAGAACGCTTTAAAGCAAGACTTGTAGCAAAAGGCTACAACCAAGAATTTGGAGTTGATTACAACAAAGTATTTTCTCCACTGGCTAAACTAATCACCGTTCGTTTTTTAATTGTAATTGCTACCTCCAATAGTTGGGAAATTCACCAAGCGGATGTCAACAATGCTTTCTTACATGGTTTCCTCCATGAAGACATTTACATGAAGCCTCCTCAAGGCTACAAGAAAGTGAAGGCTAGAGAGGTGTGTAAACTGGAGAAGAGTCTCTATGGTTTGAAGCAAGCTTCCCGTGAGTGGAACGCTGAATTTTGCAAAGCCTTGATTGCTTATGGTTTTACTCAATCAGCCACAGACCATTGCTTGTTCATCCGGGAGTCCGGTACTCATTTTATTTGCCTCCTTGTGTATGTTGATGATGTCTTAATCACTGGTACGGATGTACTTGAGATAGCTGCTTTGAAGGATTATTTACATAAATCTTTTACCATCAACGATTTGGGTATTATTAAGTATTTTTTAGGAGTTGAGATAGCAAGGGGTGCTGCTGGAACATATCTTAATCAACGAAAGTACATTCTTGATATTTTGGAGTCTACTGGTTTTCTTGGGTGTTCATCTGCTTCTGCTTCACTCCCTCCGGGGTTGCAGCTCAGTAAGGATGATGAGGATCCTTTAGAACAGCCTCACAAGTATAGGAAGTTGGTGGTCAGGCTTTTATATCTCAACCTTACTAGGCTAGACATATCTCATGCCGTGCAACAATTAAGTCAGTTTGTTGCTGCCCCTCGTTCTTCTCATTGGAAGGCTGCCACTCACGATCTTCGTTACTTAAAAGGGTGTCCATCTCTGGGTATTTTCTATCCTATTTCTCA
This sequence comes from Leonotis leonurus, assembly GCA_026898415.1. NCBI lineage: Eukaryota > Viridiplantae > Streptophyta > Magnoliopsida > Lamiales > Lamiaceae > Leonotis > Leonotis leonurus. Next base: position 5,489 of record JAPKLX010000366.1, on the reverse strand, counting down.
TGACTGCAAGTTGATTGCCTATTGTGATGCAGATTGGGGTACTTGCACAGACACCCGACGCTTTCTAACTGGTTATTATGTTTATTTCGGTGGTGCTCTTATCTCATGGAGGTGCAAGAAGCAATCTACTGTCTCAATTTCATCTGCAGAGGCTGAGTATTTGTCCTTAAGTGCTCTTAGCTCATGATTTTCAATTTCAAGTTTCTTTGTCAATCCCATTTTATTGAGACAATCAGGTTGCAATACACATCACACGCAATCAAGTGTTCCATGAAAGAACCAAAATAACCAGAAGTTTATAATTGAAACTGTAGTAATCACGGTTCAATTATAATTCCAAAATAATGAAAATGTTAACCAATAATTTGGTTACGATTAGAACTATGATTGTAATTTTGAACACCTCCAATCATCGTCTCTTAAACTATAGATTTATGTCTCAATCTCGTAAAATAATAACGTTAATTATTTGAATTTATTCACCTATATATATGGCATAACCAATTCAAATCCATGTAATGTCCTATTATAATAAATGCTATAAATTCGCATAAATATTACTAATGAAAATAAATTACATTTGAATATTTTTAAAATCTAACCAATTTATTTGAATTTTATATATGCACATTCATCTAAAAGTCGATATATGTCTTGTTACATATCTTTCTCCCTTAATTACTCTTCTATGTCCAAACTCGTATGAAAACAAACTCAAATTATAAGAACTCATTTATTTATATGCATATACACATTTATAATCTGATTAAAAATATATATATACACACACACACTCGTGTTTTCTTCAAAAATTAAATAAATATGAATTTTATTGGGTTTGAACAAATTATTAAATTTTTTTATTTATTAATACAATGCATACATTTTCTCATGTGCTCATATAGTTCAAGTTATTTTGTGAAATGAAATACATGAGCACATGATCAATATTCTCATGTATTGATGTAAGTGGATACAATTTTATTTTTAAAGTGATAATTTTTATATTTTATATATTAAAGTGAGTATTTAAGCTACTATTTGTTTTTAAATAATATGAACTCTTTAATACATATAAAGTATAATAAATACATTCAATATATACACACTAATAGAAAAGTTAGTGTGTAGGTAATAATGAAGTTGAGTTTCATTCTCTAATAATCTTATACGACAAAAAATCATTAAGTTGATTGAATTCTCACATAGGTATCAAAATACATTCATTAAATTATTTTTTATATTAATTAAAATAAATTTAAATTATATGCACTTATTTATTTATATGCATATATACATTCATTATATGATTAGAATTTAAATATATATACTCATGCTTGCTATATATATATATATATATATATATATATATATGAATTTTATTGGTTGTGGAAAATTTATTTAAATTATTTAATTGTAACTATAATGTGCACATGTGTACATTTACATCAATGAGTAGTTGATGTCATATAACATTAATATAAAATTATCACGATTTTGTGTGTTATCAAGTGTAAACAATTATCTAAATTCATGACCTAGTTGTGGAATTGCCAATAAAATGATTTGAATCTATACTATAATTAAATTCAATACTTGCTCGAAAAAAAAAATATAAGTTTGAATATCTTTAATTAGTATGACAAATATTTAAGAATGCTATTTTTTATTGAAGATAAAAAAATAATACATGTAAAGTATAATAATGCAATACATTTAAATATCTACCCACTAATAGATAATTTGATATGTGTATAATAATGAAGCTCAATTTCATTCTCTAATAATGATATACGACTAAAAATCATCAATTTGATTGAATTATCAAATATGCATCGATATCTCATTAACTATTTTTTTATATTAATGAAAATGATACTTAAATAGGAAATAATATACATTTAATATAGGATTTAAATAATAAGAAGATTATATACTATTTTGTATATATATATTATTATTTTAATAAAAAAATATGATTCTTTAATTTTTATTATTTATATTGAAAAATATATGTGAATTGTTAGAATAATAATATAATTAAAAATATGTTATACTCATCATATGTACTCCCTCTGTTCCACTAAAAGTGACCACGTTTGACCAAAAAGCTCTCACAAATTTGGTCAATTGTGGTCACTTTTAGTGGGACGGAGGGAGTAATAAATTATATATAATAAAAAAAATATTTTCAAATAATGATAACTCTATAAATTTTTATAGAATTTATAATTTTTATTAAATTTGAAATAACATATAATCTAATATAGGATATATAAAAAAATAAGAAGATTTTACTGAAAATATAAAAAAATATGTTATAATATTCATACGTGATAAATTATTTTATATTGAGTATTATTTTACTGAAAATATAAATTTTTAATTTTTATTGTTGATATTGAAAATTGTATATGAATTGTTAGAATAATAAGATAATTAAAAATATGTTATAATAGTCTTACGTGATAAATTATAAGTTTTAATTTCTTTTGAAATAATGTGATATCAAGATATTTTCTTACAATTTATTAATTTTCATTAGATTTAAAAAGGTTGTACATAATTTATATAAATTATTATTAAATTAGTTATCAAAATATACATATCAAATTAATATATCACTATATATATATACACTAAATTGTTACCCGCCGAAATTCAACGGGATTAAATATTTTATAAATTTGATAAAATAATTTACATTCATTTCGTTTATTACTATTTCATACTATAAATATATGCATTACTTATTCATATATTAAATGTATATAGTAAATATTAATATTAATTATATAGAATTTCTTAGGATAAACTTTTAAAACTTAATTATAAACTTATAACCGTCCTAAAATTAATTATAAAATAATTTTACAACTTCATAGATTTATATTCGTCATAAATATTAAATCCTCATAAACTCGTGAATTAGTAGACTTGTATTTACAATTTATTATTTTTTTAAATACATTTTGAATGTATGCATTCATACTCGTCTCAAATTATAAAAAACAATTCAACTTCGATTTTAAATAATTCAGTACCGTGAACTAACGGAATTCCTTGACATTCTACTAAAATGTTTTATATCCATATGTTAATTGTATCTTTTATATTATATATAATAATATTTTTTTATTACATTATAAATTGTAATTTTTTGTCAAAATATAGATTTATTTATAAGAAGTTTTTGAAAGAAACAACCGTTCATAACTGAAAACGTAGTCATCACGGTTCAGTTCTAATTCTAAAATAATGAAAATGTGAACCAACAATTTGATTACAGTTAGAACTATAATTTTAACCGTGAACAACTCTAATTATCATATTTTAAACTACCCATTTATGTCCTAATCTCGTAAAATAATAACGTTAATTATTTGACTTAATTTGTTCATCTATATACATGACATGGTCAATTCAAATACATGCATGTAACTATCTACAACCAATTGTTTCTCGTCTTACACTCATATAATAATATGTGCTACAAATTCTAATATATAAAATATATATTACAAATAAATATTACTAAAGAAAATAATTTTAGTTATTATTTATAAAATCTAGCCAATTTATTTTAATTTTATGTATGTGTATTCATATCAAAGTCGATAAATGTCTTTTTACACATCATTATCCTTTAACTATTCATCTATGTCCAAACCCGTACAAAAATAAATTCAGATTATATGAACTCATTTAACATCCATATATATATATATATATATATATATATATTCATAATCTGATTAAAAATTAATATATTCGTGTTTGCTTCAAAAATTAAAATATATACGAGCTTTATTGAATGTGGATAAGTAATTTAACTTATTATTTGTAACTACAATGCATACATTTCCTCATGTGCTCATGTAATATAAATTATTTTATGAAATAAAATATGTTGGTCCCGAAAGAGCTTGATTGGTGTATTGGGGGGGGGGGGGGGGGGAATACACAAATTTAACCTTTTTCAGTTTTCCTGTTTTAAAGATTAAGTATAAGGTTTAAGCACACTTAATGAATAAGATAGCTTAGAGTAGTAAAATAAAACTTCTTGTCAGGAAGATTCAATCTTACACAAATAACACCTTATGCGTGGAATAACAATAATCAAGAACAATGTAAATTAAACTTGATTAAGGTTGTGTGCGAAATTTGGTGGTTAATGCTCTTTTTAATGTGAAAAACGTTTTCTTCCTTGAAGAGATTATCAAACCAATTTTGAATGCAAGAGTATGAAGAAAATGATAAAGAAGTAAATAAGAAGTAAAGAACACAAGCAATTAACGTGGTTCGGGATAAATTTTCTCTATGTCCACGGTTCGATCAAATCTAGATCGAAAAATCCACTAGCTTTCTCCTTTCTTTTTACTCGTTGAGTACGATCCACAAGAATTATCAAACCTAGATAATTTCTTGTGATTACAAGGGCTGGTCTTTTGATCGAACTGCTCATCCTCTTGTAATGTATTACAAGTATAGAAGTATTATGTTCCTTTCTTATAGCTATTTCTAGTCTAGAAATACAGATCGTTATAAGTAAGTTTGAAACTTCAAACTACTTTTATATTTGTGATCTATGAAAGTAAATTCTAGATATTAAAAGAAAACCAAAACAAGAATGAGGACAGCGAGCTGCAAGTGTTTGAAGTAGATCGTTATTAATACAAAAATGATCTGCTCAATACATTTGAAACTAGCTGTCTATACAATGTAGAAAATACTTGTTATCTTATTCTTAGCAATCATTGTGTCCAGGAGGTCTTTTCAAAGGAATAATACATATCGTAAATAAACTAAAAGAACGATCTGCTTCTTTTGTACTTGAGACATTCCATAATAGATAATAATGATTGCCTGGTTTTCTGAGATAAAAATGACTAAGTGTAGTTTCGAGAAACATCATCAAAATATAAATAAATCCGTGGGGTTCCCAACAAAATATTAGAACACATGATCAATTTTCTAATGTGTTCATGTTAGTGGATACTTTTTATTTTTAAATGAATATTTCGATATTATTTATTTATTAAAGTGAGTATTTGTAATGGCCCGTAAAATTTCTCCTAATAGTACTATGTATCGAAAATCGAGATAATAAAATTTCGTTATGTTTTAAAATGTCGATTTGCTAATTGATATTAGTAACTATTGTTTCGTGCGCATTATAGTCTTTGGAGTAATAATAAATTTAGGAAAGCTCGTTTAAAGGATGGGGATATTTAGAAGACGATCTAAATGATTCTTTTAGTGCGCAATCGATAGTTAAGTTCGATAAGAAAAATTTAAAAACCTTTGCAAAGGCAAGTCGCGTGCCTTAGAAATTTTCGAAACGTTAGTTAAATACTAAATTTTAATTACCTAGAAGAGGCCATAACAATTTGTAGTGTAGTGATGTATCATAGAAGGGTACATTATTTAGAATTAATAAAGAAGTGAAGATTTATACTTATAAGATTATGGTATATTAGTACTATGAA
>JAPKLX010000386.1:146095-193741 GCA_026898415.1 Leonotis leonurus | reverse complement strand
ACTGCGTTATTTACTTTCTGCATCTATATTCCAGTTATTTTATTCACAATCTGTCATACTCATTCAAATTTCATCCTTAATCAATCTCATAAATATTCGGTTAAGTTTTCAAAAGATTTTCTAAACAAAGAGCACCGACTAAATCCACCATTATTCCGCACACAATACACTGTTGGAGAATAAGATTACTCTTACTCTCTGCTTTGTGTTACTCACTTGAGAGATTCTGCTTGGACAGAACAAGATCGATTAGATAGTCGATCTGGTCTGACACTTTGAGCAATCTGTAATACAGAAAGCTTAAATCTCTCTTATTAAATAAGTCAAGTAAACTGAAAAGTTTGTATCTGGTGTATTCCCCCCCCCCATACACCAAACTTTGCTCTTTCAGGACCAACACTACAGTTCAAGAGTTAAATGAAGCAGAGGTGGAAGTCAACGCTCATGAGCAGCTCGCTGTTGATGTTGGAGAGCGCTTAAAAGGTGCACAATTACTTTTTCAACAACTGCAAGAAAAGGCTTCGGAGGCAGTGATAAAATTGATGCCCGGTATCCAGCTTACCCCAGCCACTTTTGAAATGGCTCAAAGGTTCCAAACTTATTTAGAGATAAGAGACTGCAAATTCTATATTTTGAAGGCTAATCTACTCTTGTTCTCCATCAGCGAGCTGAAGGCTGAGGAGAACAAACTGCAAAAATATTTTGGGTTTCTTGATGTACCAGATGCAAGACAGTACTTTCGCAGCTATGTCTTGACAAAAATGAAAGAGGAGGCCGTCACTCTTCAAATCGACCTTAGATCTCACTATTCAAAGGAGCAAGAATTGTACAACCTGGCGGTGGACTTGCAGTCGGGTGACTTCGACGATATATTCAATTTCGAAGAGAAAAACACTGAGAAAGAAAAACTCGTATACTCTTCCACATCCCAGCCCGCTGTCCAAATTCACAAGGAAGTACCACCTGCTGCGATGGAAGAAGCAGCACCTATTTTGGAACCATCTGCTGCACCGATTGAAGTTAAAGTTGTTATTGAGCCACTTGAAGAAATATACACTCACAGCACTGCTACAGATGGCTTCCAACTACACACCTTGGAGGACTTACTATCTACTGGACTTGGACCCAACATGTCAGCAGATTAACTCAATGCGCTCATTCATGAAAGGATTAACAATCGATCTGCTGCGTTGGCCAACTTCGTTTTCTCAGCAGCTGAGCGTGCATTACACACGGTCGAACAAAATGTCCAGCTGGCTCATTCCAAGCTCTCCAGTGAGCTACATAAAGACTTGGACAACGATCGTGAAATTTTTGACAAATTCAAAGAAGATAAAAACAAAATGCTTGCTGTTCTCCAACAAGAAGCCACCTCCTTCGAGACTAAGATGAATGAAGCAGGAGGAAGGATGGTCACTGAAGTCAAAAAGCACGTTGAACAGGAATATGAAGAAATGGAGACAACCACGATCCCAAGTGTGGTTAAAAGCGCGTTGCCTACAATGATTCAAGACCAGCTGCCCAAAATGCTACAAGCTGCTGATGTTGCAACCGGCGATGAAATCTTCTTAATCAACAAGTCAATCACTGACATGAAGGTTGCTCACAGCGCACTGGCTGTTAATTTTGAATCTCTCATCAAAGATGCCTCCAAGCAATTTAATGAAGTAAATGGCAACATTTCAACATTCCTACAATATAAAGAGGATTCTGAAGCCAAGTTCCAAGCTCTTCATGATGAGATTGCCTCTCTTCAACTAATAATCTCCAAAGAATTTCTTGCAGATGTCGAAAAGGGGGAAGAGAAGAAGAAAGAACAGCACGCTGCCCCCTCTACTCCTCACAAAAAGAAACCAGCTGCTGCGCTCAAAAAGAAGAAACTCACTGCGAAACAAGCTGCTGAAGCCAAGCAGCTACAAAAAGAAAACGAGGAAAAATGCAAAAGGGAGGAGGAGGCCAAAAAGGCAGCTGACCGAAAAGGAAAGAAGGTCATGTCAGAGGCCGATGAAGAAGAAGAGATGTTTCTGGACGGGTACAAAGCGGAGCAGATCGCTGATCCCGAGTTCAGAAAACTATGGAGGGCCGAAAAACTAAGACAAGGAGAAACTGGCGCTAAAGATGACAAGGATGAATCTCCCGATGAAGAAGAAGATTCCAATTGACAGAGCCTCAAAGCTTAACGTGGATTCACTCTAAGAAGGCTGCTCAATGGAATAAACTGGTAAAAGATTTCATAATGCAGCATTACTATCTCATGGATCAAGACGTACAAGGAGGCTCGGTGGACGATTTGTTTCACAAATTTCTATCCCAACACAAGAACCAATCGTTCATAGACTATCTCTACAGGCAGTCGGCAATGACAAACACCCCTCTAACAGCTCCTAAAAAGACAACCCTTCTGTATCCAAGGATACCAGGAACCACAGAAGTAGATCATACTGCTGTTTTGAATGCTATCAACCGCTCTGCTCAAATGATGAATTATCCTATTGACTTCAATAATAAGGACTACCGAAGGATCTTCAATGGAATTTATGCCAGTTTCGGTGTGCCTTCTGAACTAAGACAGCGAGAGATGGTGGAAAGGAGGAGGGCGCAACTGGCTGAACAACAAAGGCGTCAATCCCAATCTGCTGAAAAAGAACAAAGTCATCCACCTCCTCATTCATGAAATGTACTTTGTTTAAACTAGTGAGCTGTTATATATACGTAATCTGTAATATCCTGCTGATCAATGAAGAATGAAAGCTTATTTTGAAAAACAACTTGATGACAATATCTCTTTGTCCAAGCAATGTTTTTATGATTGTCAATTTATTATTATGCTTTCTATCTGCCTTCAATATTAATTCTTCACTTAAAATATTAGTGTGGTTTCGACATCATCAAAAAGAGGGAAATTGTTGGGAACCCCATGAAGTTATATTTGTTTTGATGATGTTTTTCGAAACTACACTTTGATTTATTGTTTATTCGAAACCAGGCCGTCATTGTTATCTATTAAGGCTATCTTAAAGTGTAATAGAAGCAGATCATTTTTATGACATAAATAACGATCTGTCCTGTTCTAGTAAGAGACTAGACACAATGATTGTGCATAACAAGTTTTTCTTTATGTAAGACAGCTGACTCCTAATATGGAGAGCAGATCGTTTTATTATATTTAAATAACGATCTGCTTCACAGATTAGCAGCTCGCTGTCACTTTTACTTGTTTTGGTTTCATTTTCTAGTTTATCTATTAACAAATCACAAATGTAAAAGGAGTTTGAAGTTTCAAGCTTACTTATATCGATCTGACTTTCTAGACATTAGATGGAAGCAAAACATACTTGTAGTTTGCTTCAAGTAGTTGAGCAGCTCGTTCTAAAGTCTAGCCCACTGCTCAACACCTACATCAGATTGTTTCAAGACATTGCTAGAGGATGTGCAGCTTGTTCTAAATGAATGCATCCACCCGTTGTCATCACATATAGCAGATCGTTTACTACAAAAACGATCTGGTTGTTACTATTCAAAACAAAGGACAGCCAGATAGAAGTACTACACGAAGAACAGCTAACTGTCATTACTTCAAGATCAAGCTGCTCCTCACAATAACTACAGTGGACTGCCGACATACCTAAATTTGTCACAAGTCAACCACTCAGTGTATTGTCACATCAACAGCATGTTTTAAGGAATAAAGTACGAGAACATCAAAACTTCAGTACAGTGAATCGTTCCCAGTATGGCAATACACTGGGAAATCTCGTGAAAGGTGGAAACAACTCTCATTTGGCAGTGCGTGTCTCAACAACATTGCCATGCATTTAATGCTGCCATTAATGTGATGAAGAAGGACACCTTCGTCTCCAACGGATAGTTTCTTCAAAGAGTCTATAAATACCACCTTCACTTCCAGAAAGAGATACGAGAATTCAAGCTATTATCCTGCTACTACTCTGTTAAAAATCTTCAAGCTCTCATCGCTCAAAACACTTCCAACCATCAAGAATTCTCAGTAGTGTTTACAGTTTTTCAAGATTTACTTTCTGGAAAATTCTATTTCTACAAAAACCCCGAGTTAGGATCTAGATTTGATCCAGTTACAATCTAAGTTTGTATCGTTCATTCTTGGAAAGAAGATTTGTAATCACAAGAAGTTATCTAGTCTTGATAATTCTTGTGGCTCGTACTCAACGAGTAAAAAGAAGAGAGAAAGCTAGTAAAGTTTTCGATCTAGATTTGATCGAGCCGTGGACGTAGGGACAGTTTATCCCGAACCACGTTAACTGCTTGTGTTCCTCATTTCCTATTTACTTTATCATTATCTTCTTCATACTCTTGCATTTAAATCTGGGTTTGTAATTTCTTTAAGTAAGAAAACGTTTTTCACATTAAAAAGAGCATTAACCACCATATTCCGCACACAACCTTAATCAAGCTTAAATCTGTATTTATTATTCTTGATTATTATTTTTTTCACTCTTAAGATTTTATTTGAGTGAGATTAATTCTTCCTAACAAGAAGATTTGTTTTACTACCCTAAGCTATCTTATTTATTAAGTGTGGTTAAACCTTACAACTAAGTTTAAAACACGAAAACCCTAAAAGTTTGAATTGGTGTATTCCCCCCCCCCCCCATACACCAATCTAGCTCTTTCGGGACCAACATGGGTGATTGCTATCGTGCTGGAGCTATCACAAAAGATGGGCACTGAAACCATCTAAACCTCGTAGTCCATGAGTTGTTGCTTCAACCACAAGATTTGCGCGGTGCAGCTCCCTGCAGCCATGTATTCTACTTTTGTAGTTGAGGTTACAACCGAAGTTTGCTCCTTAGAAAACTATGAAATGAGTTTGCTTTCAAGAAATTTGCAAGTCCCAAATGTCGATTTTCTATCGAGCTTGGAACCTACACTATCAGAGTTAGAATACCCAATTAGCTCGAAATTGTCATCACAAGGATACCATAAACCAAGCTCGGTTGTGCCCTTGAGATAACGCAATATTCTTTTAGTTGCTTCCATGTGAGACTCCTATGGATTAGCTTGGTACCTAGCACAAACACCAACAACAAACGTGATATCAGGTTGACTAGCAGTTAGATATAATAAAGATCCGATAATACCACAATACTATTTTATGTCGGCTACTTTGTCAAGTACATCAGGACCGATCTGTCCATTGGTTTGCATAGGGATCTTCACTGGTTTGATATCCTTCACTCCAAATTTAGTTATAAGATCGTTGTGTATTTGGATTGATTGATTAGGATCCCTTCAGCAGATTGTTTGACCTGCAAGCCTAGGAAGAAATTCATTTCTCGCATCATTAACATTTTGTATTTATCCGGCATAAGCTTGCTAAATTTGTTACATAGGAACTCAGATTTAGAACCAAAGATTATATCATCAACATAAATTTGAACCAAAAGGATATAGTCTTGAACTTTGATGGTGAACAAAGTCTTGTCCACTAATCCTCGCTTGAATCCCGATTGTAGGAAGAAGGTGGATAGGGTTTCATACCAAGCTCTAGGAGCTTGTTTCCACCTATATACGGCTTTGACGAGCCTATACACCTTGCTCTCATCTTCTTCTTCGAACCCAGGAGGTTGTTCCAAATAGATTTCCTCTTCCAAAATTCCATTAAGGAAGACACTCTTAACGTCCATTTGAAACACCTTGAATCGTTGATACGCTGCACAGGCTAGAAACAATCTTATTGCTTCTAATCTTGCCACTGGCACAAACGTTTCATCCAAATTGATTCCCTCCTGTTGGCAGTAGCCCTTTGCAACTAACTGTGCATTATTTCTGACCACCTCTCCTATTTCATCCCTCTTGTTCTTGAAAATCCACTTCACCCCTATGACTCCTTGATGCACAGGTTGATCGACTATGTACCACACTTCATTCCTTTTGAATTCATTCAACTCTTCTTGTATGGCATTAGTCCAATTTACATCTTGTAAAGCTTCAAATGCATCTTTAAGTTCTCTGTGAGACAAGTAGCAGCTAAGTAGTTCACTTTCTCCATGCATTCTTCGTGTTTTTACTCTATCAGCTTGGTTTCCAACAATGAGCTCGGTTGGGTGGCTATCTACCCATCTCCGATGCCTTTTCATTTCTTCCTCTGAAACTTCGAGTTTAGGTTTAGCAAATGGATCCTCAAACTCAAGACGATCTGTGGATGAAACATTAATAGAATTAGCATCATTAATATCTAGGTTAGAGTGGTCGCTACTTATATCCTGGACTGGTGGTTGTTGATCTTGAATTGGAGTAGATTGAGAGACAGGTGGTTCGTCAACAGGTAGTTGAGAATCATCATCACTTTGTGTTTCCCCTTGTTGTGTTGCCTCTACAGCAGATTGATCAACTTTTTCTCCTTCTTCTTCTTTTCTTGGACTCCATAATAGAATATCTTCGATGAGTCGATCTGTAGAGTTTCTCAACTTGGTTGCTGAGTTATCATCATTTCAAGAAGATGGACAACCTGTATCTGAAACCTCAAAAGTAGATTCATCAAATACCACATGAGGTATTACCTCCACAACAAGAGTTCGTTTATTAAACACACGATATGCTTTGCTGATGTCGGAATATCCTAAGAAAATTATTTGATCAGCTTTGCTATCAAATGTTTTTAATTGTATCTTACCATTGTTGTGAATGAAACACTTACAACCAAATGAACATAAATATTTGATGTGAGACTTCCTGTTATTCCACAGCTCGTATGGAGTCTTCCCGTGGCGTAGAGTTATCACAAACTGATTATGTGTATAACAGTCCGTGTTGATGGCTTCTGCTCAAAACTTCTTGGGAAGGTTGATGTCATTGAGCATCATACGAGCTTCTTCCTTCAGCGATCTGTTGCGTCGCTCCACTATTTCATTTTGTTTTGGTGTACGAGCTGCTGAAGTTTGATGCTGAATCCCCATTTTTTAGCCGTAGGCTTCGACCATATGGTTGATGAACTCAGTTCCACGATCTGATCGAATGGTGATGATGGAGGTTCCTTTTTGGTTGGTAGCTTGTTGAGTAGATCAGGTAGCTTCTCCAAGGTTTCCTTTTTCTTAAACATGAAAACAACCCACATAAATCTAGAAAAATCATCTACAATTACGAGAGTATATTTTCTACCGTTAATACTTAAAGGAGACACTGGTCCAAAGAGGTCGAGGTGGAGAAGCTCTAGTGTTCTTGATGTTGAGTGAACTGCTTTTTAGAGAATGAAGCTCTCGTTTGTTTTCCATCTTGACAAGCTTCACGTACATGATCTTTGTCGAACACTTGATTTGGCAATCCCTCAACTAGCTTGACCTTCACCAGCTTGTTAATAAACTTGAAATTTAGATGGCTTAGATGTTTGTGACATAAACAGCTGGTCTCCATGTTGGATTTTGTCACGAGAAAGGTATCGATCTGTTCATCCCATTGTACGATGTATTACCTGTCCTGCAAAATCTCTGTAAGAAGAATTTATTCTCCTTCCATATTTCTTACTAGACACTTGTTAGCAGTAAATTCTACTTTCTTGTTATTAGCACAAAATTGGCTAATTGAGAATAGATTATGATTTAATCCCTCTACATATGAGACGTTAAGGATAGTAGTGTTACTAACTTGGAGGTCGCCATAACCTTTTGTATAACCTTTAGAATCTCCTTCAAAGGTTACTAATGGTCCAATGCACTCCTTGTAGTTGATAAGTAAGTCTTTGTTTCTCGTCACATGTTTTGAGCATCCGCTATCAAGTATTCACACCGCGCCCCGAGCTGCATACGTTCTTCTCATCGATCTCCTCTCCTGCAATAAGAAATTACTCAGTTACCCTTCTGATAGAGGGTGCTTTGTCAGTAGATAAATTTTCTTTTGGAACCCAAATTTGTCTAACTATGGAAACATTCTGAGATGGCCTGATTTGTTTCACACTGAAGTCAATGTAGACGATTTGTTTCCGTTTGGCAGGTGGTTGTGACGGAACGATCTTCTTCTTGGGAGCAGATGGTTTGAAGAATTTATGCTTTTGTGGAGCAGGTGGATGCTTGTTTCTGTTGCGTTGGGGAGCAAGTCGCTGTTGAGTTGCAACAGTTGGTTTCTAACGAATTTCTTATAACAGTTGGTTTGTTGTTGTTGGTTGGGCTGCTGCTTCACCAAGATTGCTTGCGGCTGTCTTGGGTTGTTGAGTTTGACCACCCTATGTTGGAGTTTACCACTTTTCTTTACAAACTTATCTAAAGGTGGTCCTTTGTCAACTCCTTCGAAACCAAGACAACTACGATCTGCTGCTCTCTATTGCATATATTTGATCATTTTTATGCGGTCTTCCTTCTTGTGCATCGAGTGATTTACATGTGGACTTAGATTGTTGAATCTATTTGTTACAAAAGCTTCCCAATCAATCAAGTCAAAGATTTTTGCGTTGAGTGCGTAAATCTCATCACTGTTGCTTTTGAGTTATGTCATCAGCGTGTTCTCTCTATCTGTGAACGAGCTACTGACGCTTTTCATCTCTTGGATGGTGGTTGCCATCCTTGCATTTTCCCTGATCGCATGCTTGAACATCTTGTTCAATCTAGCATGGTCTTCCATGAGCTTTGCGAAGTCATCCATGGAAATATCTTCTTCTTCTACTTCACTAAAGTCACACACAGGTGGATTAGAAGAATCAAAAATTTGAGATTTTACCTCAGGGTTGTCGAATCCATTCTCGTGTCCCATGAAGCATTCATCTTATTCATCCTCTTCATGGTCAAGAGCGACAAATTCTTCATCGTTTTCTGACAAGCTGTCCGATAGGTGGCTTTGAGTTGCTTACTCTTTTGCTAGCATGGCTTTTCTTTGTTCTTTTAGCTTCTTTTCTCTTTTGGCTCGAAGCTCTTCTCTTTCTACCTTTGACATGTTGGGGCAGTCCATTTTGAAATGTCATTTCTTCCCACACTTAAAACATGAAAATTCAGAGAGGTCAGCTTTAACAAATGAGGTAGATTTTATCTTATTCTTATGATCAGGTCGATCAGCAGATCAATCTTTCTCTAATAGATCTAGGCTATTACTTGTAATTTTCTGGAGGTTGTAATACAAAGAAGGAATTTAGATCAAAGAATTAAGAGATGAGATAAAGAAGTTAGAGGAGGCGGAATGAAAGATAGAAGATAATTTCATTGCTTAGGGTTCCATTTTCCATGCACGTACAATTTATATTCATCGGCTAAGGTAAATGGGGGACCACTGCTAAAGTTGCTGAAAAACAAAACAAAAAACAAATAAAGGAAAACAAATAAAAGGGATAAGTGGTAACACATGGGCGACCTAAACGCTGCCAAGTGTCACCAGATCTTTAAATCTTGTATCCTTTGAAATTGTCAAGTTCATGACAATACCCCCCGGATTTCTAGATCCTTGGCCGCAAGGATCGGTAACATCAAATTTCCGGCGGAGAGTTCTCAGATCCATCCACTCAGCAGCATCCGCTCCGCCTTCCGTCCACTGTACAAGGCCCTGCTGGATTTCCTTTCCACCGCGGTTGATAGAGCGGTAGTCGAGAACTGAAAAAGGCACCACCTTGAAATGGCCGTCCACATCGACTGCCGGTAGCTCAGTGGAAGGTATGATGTTCTTACCCAGACATTTCTTAAGCAAAGACACATGAAACACAGGGTGAATTTTTGATGTTTCTGGCAATTGAAGCCTGTATGCAACTTGACCAATTTTCTCTTGAACTCTGTAGGGACCATAATACTTAGCAGCGAGTTTCAGATTCTTCCGCAGCACCACCGAATTTTGGCGATAGGGCTGCAACTTCAGGTAAACAAAATCCCCAACTTCAAAATGTCTCTCAACGCGGTGTTTGTTAGCATAGAACTCCATCCTTTCTTGGGCCAAGCTCAGATTTTTCTTTAGTAAATTGATCATATCCTATCTTTGAACAACCCATTCTCTCACCTTTTGGTTAGGAGAACTCAGATATGCACCCAATCCGGTATGTGGAGGTGGGATTCCATAGAGAGCTTGATATGGTGAGCACTTCAAACTGTTGTGATAGCTAGTATTATACCAATACTCAGCTAAAGATAACCACTTTACCCAATGTTTAGGAGTAGCTCCAGCCATACACCTCAAATAACCCTCCACACATTGATTGACCCGTTCAGACTGTCCATTTGATTGTGGATGATAAGCTGTAGTCATATCCAGGCGAGTTCCCATAGCCTTGAAAAGTTCCCTCCAAAACTGACTGGTAAACACCTTGTCCCTGTCCGACACAATACTGATAGGAGGACCGTGAAGCTTATACACATTATCCAAAAACAGCTTGAGCAGTAAAAGGATGAGACAAAGCCAAAAAATGTGCATACTTGCTGAGCCGATCGACCACCACCATAATAACATCCTTACCAAAAGATTTAGGCAACCCCTCTATAAAATCCATTGTGATATGAGTCCAAAACTTGTCAGGTATGGGTAGTGGTTGCAATAGCCCTGGATAAGGAACATGTTCAGATTTGTTTTTCTGGCAAACATCACATTGTTGCACCATTGTTTCAACATCCTTCTTCATGTGTGGCCAGAAGAAAAAGGATTTTAGTCTTGTATAAGTGCCCCATATCCCAGAATGCCCACCAAAAGGTGTATTGTGGACCTCCTCCAAAATAGTTTGCCTAAGACCACTGCCAGAGCCAACAACAACCCTCCCTTTGTATTGAATAATTCCAGAAACCACAGTGTAGTCAGCATAAGAGGTAGGATCAATAGGTTTGGACAGTAATACTTGTGAAAAATAAGCATCACCATCATAGCTTTGCTTCACTCTCTGCATCCATAAGGGTGTAACTGTAGTGAGTAACTGGCAATCTTCCTCAACTGTGGGGTATCTTGATAGGGCATCAGCAGCTTTATTCTCAATTCCCTTTTTATATTGTATCTCATAATCTAGCCCTAACAGCTTTGTTATCCATTTTTGTTGCACAGGATTCATAACCTTCTGGTCCAGGAGGTGTTTGAGAGCCTGTTGATCAGTTCTGATAAAGAATTTATGCCCCTGTAGGTAAGATTTCCATCTCTGTACAGCCATGATTACGGCTAAAAACTCTCTTTCATAAACTGAAAGCAATTGGTGCTTGGGGCCGAGGGCTTTACTCATAAAAGCTAAAGGTTTCTGATTCTGCATCAAAACAGCTCCCACACCAACCCCACTTGCATCAGTCTCCAAGGTGAAAGGCTGAGTAAAATCTGGTAGAGCCAAGACTGGGGCAGACACCATAGCATTTTTCAATTCCTCAAATGCTCTAGTAGCTTCCTCCCCCCATTTAAAGTTGTCCTTCTTCAATAATTCAGTAAGTGGTTTGCTGATCAACCCATAATGTCTGATGAACTTCCTGTAGTAGCCAGTCAATCCCAAGAAGCCTCTCAATTGCTTAACATTCCTAGGAGTTGGCCATTCCTTCATACAAGCTACCTTTTGAGGATCAGTTGCTACTCCTTTCTTAGATATAATATGTCCCAGATATTCAATGCTCTCCACCCCAAACTGACATTTACTCATTTTAGCAAATAGAGTGTTAGCCCTCAGGACTTCTAGCACTTCCCTCAAGTGGATTAAATGATCACCCCAGTTTTTACTGTAAACCAAGATATCATCAAAAAATACTAACACACTTTTTCTTAAATAAGGTTGAAAAACTTGATTCATCAAGGATTGGAAGGTAGCAGGGGCGTTGCACAACCCAAACGGCATCACCAAGAATTCAAAGTGCCCATGGTGAGTGCTAAAAGCTGTTAAATACCTGTCTTCTTCTTTCATAAGTATTTGGAAATAGCCTGACCTCAAATCTAGTTTGGAGAAATAGCTTGCATCATATAACTCATCCAACAACTCATCAATTAAGGGAATAGGGTAGTCATGCTTAACTGTGAGGGAATTTAGATATCTGTAATCTATGCACATTCTCCACGAACCATCTTTCTTTTTAACCAGAATTGCTGGGGTAGCAAAGGGGCTCCTGCTATACTGAATTGTGTTTGCCTTCAACAGTTCCTTGACAATTTTCTCTATTTCATCTTTATTAATCTTGTGTGTAGTTCTGTAGGGATATTGATGCTTAGGCTCACTTCCAGCTTTAAGCACAATATGATGCTTAACCCCCCAAACAGGTGGCAGGCCTTGAGGTTCCTCGAACACATCCTTGTACTCCTCCAACAACTCAGGAATAGGTGGAGTGTTAAGAATAGGTGTATCACTGCGTTGAGGCTGAACCAGGTACAATTCCTCTACCTCATCCAAATGATGATGAACTAAATGAAATAAGCAGTGAACAGAAATCTTTTGAAACTAAGTGTGGTCAGTTATATCCCTCAGCTTAACCTTCTTTCCTCCAGTGAAGACAGTAAAGGTCATATTCTCATAATCCAGAGCAATAGGAGTTGAGAACTTCAACCAATCGCCTCCTAAAATCATGTCATACCCCTCATTCTGTTGTATCCGAGGTGAAAAGGTAAATTGGTGACCCTGGATAGTCCAAGTAAAGTCCCGAGCTCTCCATTTGCTTATCAACTTATGTCCTGTAGCTCCCTTGACTAGAATTGGTTTGTCCTCTTCCACTGGAATATTCAACTCCTTAGCTATGCCTTCCCTTAAGAAACTGAGGGTGCTTCCAGTGTCTATGAGTATTTTCAACTCCCTTCCACCAAACTCACCTATGACTCTCATAGTAGTGGAGTTTGGGTTACCCAGCATTGAGTCCTTTGTCATATAAACTTCATCCATCTGCCCATCATTCGTTTGGGTCAATTCTGGCTCTTCCTCTGCCTGTTGAAGATGAGCTAGTTCTTGTTCTTCATCCATAACCATGTAGAACACCTTATGCTTGCATTTATGACCAAAAACATATTTCT
Source organism: Leonotis leonurus (assembly GCA_026898415.1). Classification (NCBI taxonomy): domain Eukaryota; kingdom Viridiplantae; phylum Streptophyta; class Magnoliopsida; order Lamiales; family Lamiaceae; genus Leonotis; species Leonotis leonurus. The sequence continues at coordinate 180,850 of JAPKLX010000386.1, read as the reverse complement.
CATCACAATTATAACACAGGCCTTTCTCTCTTCTTACAGCCATCTCAGCACCAGTCAGCAGCTTGATGGGAGTTTTGGAATTGTTAGTAGAATTTGGCTTGAGGGTCAAGGCGTTCTCAGGCTTTCTATAACTGTAACCTTGAACTGTAACAGGTTTCGGAGGTGGCCTAACATAAGCCCCTGCATCTCCTCTGACAGACCACTTATAAAACTAGCCACAAAATATTCTTCAGAATAGTTCATGTTATTGCTAAGTAGTAAACAAGCTCTGAGCTCCTCAAACTTCTCCACATACTCATCATAACCACCAATCTGTTTGAGGTTTTTAAATTCCATAACCAGTTTTCCTTCGTTCAAGTCATCAAACTTGAGAGCTATTTCCTCCATAAACTGCTGCCAATTGATATTGAACAGATTTTCACAACCAAAGTTTTGAAGCCAGTGTAATGCCCTACCCTCAAAGTTATGCACAACCAACTGCACCATATTTTCACCACTCACAGCAGCAGACAATTTAAAATATGTATTGCATTTAATAATCCAAGCTCTAGGATTAGTGCCATCAAACTTAGGGAAATCCACTTTGTGATTAGAATACCCAGAATTTGAACCAGACTGCTGGGAATAATTTATCTTAAATCTAGAATTAAAAGGAGAGGATCGAGAATTTGGATTACCTTCCTTCCTTACCGTGCAAGGGGACGGTCCTAACAGAGATGAACCTGCAGTTTCCTTCTCTTTGTTAGGCCCCATCATAAGTAACTTAAGCTCCTCCACAGATTTAGCTAACTGATCATATTTTGTATCCATTTTCTGATCCAAGCTCTTGAACTGCTCTTTGATTTGGTCTTCTAATGCAGATCTGTTTCTTGTTTCAGTTTGCAGCAGCTGATCCAATCTTTTGTGTGATTCTTGCAGCTCCTTAACTCGTGTGCCATCCGCCATTTCCACCTGCTAAGTAAAAGCAATAACCTGCTCTGATACCAATGTAATAGATCTAGGCTATTACTTGTAATTTTCTGGAGGTTGTAATACAAAGAAGGAATTTAGATCAGAGAATTAAGAGATGAGATAAAGAAGTTAGAGGAGGCGGAATGAAAGATAGAAGATAATTTCATTGCTTAGGGTTCCATTTTCCATGCACGTACAATTTATATTCATCGGCTAAGGTAAATGGGGGACCACTGCTAAAGTTGCTGAAAAACAAAACAAAAAACAAATAAAGGAAAACAAATAAAAGGGATAAGTGGTAACACATGGGCGACCTAAACGCTGCCAAGTGTCACCAGATCTTTAATTCTTGTATCCTTTGAAATTGTCAAGTTCATGACACTTTCCCTCTGAAATTTCTGTTATTGTTTTCGTTGTAGAGCCTCTTGTATCTGTTTTCTCTTGTCTCCATTCGTTGAAATCTCTTTGCCATAAGAGAATATTCTTCGAAGTAATTCTTTGTGGGGTAATTTTCATCATCTGAGTTAGGTAGTTCTTTGAATTGAACGCTAGGGGTTAGTTTTGCAACATCTTTAGTCTTTGCTTTGAATGATGCATCCTTGTATTTATTCCCTGCATTGTATGGCTTATTAGAAGATGGATTAGATGAGCCATGAATACGATTAATTTCGTATTCATTGCCTGTTTGTAAATCAAAAAAGAGATTCAGTGGTGAGAGAGTTGAACTCTGGCAACATGGGAGACATTGCAGAGTAAATTTCTCAGCTCGCAAGAAGAGCTCGGATGACCTTCAAATTCTTCTCACATTGAGAATATTTGTTTTTGCCAATCGTTGCAATTTCAATGAGCACTTCAGTGAACCTATGCTTCATTTGAGCTACTGTTTCTCCAGGCTTCATCTTTAATTCCTCAAATCTATTACAAGCTATGGACAACTTGTTTTCTTGGCAAGATAGATGCCTCTTACCGTACTAGAAATGAGACCTTTAACAAAGTCGTCAAGTCCAGCCTCCTTTCTTTCTTCGGCCGTCTACTCATCCATGTCCTTTTCTTTTTCAACTTTCCTGGTTGTGGGAGTTGGGCTAGTACCATCTTTGATCTCTAAGGTAGATTTTTGCATGATCTGTATTGGACCATCGGTGATGACATTCCACATTTTGATGTGTTGAGCTTTCATAACTAGTTGACCTTCTAGATTCTGAAGCTCCATTTATCATATCCAGTAATGGAAAAATCCTTGCATGCAAGAACTAGTTGACCTTCCATAACTCAAGTATAAAGTTAGATAAATGCACGTGCTATGAGATGAAAACATTTTCCTAGATCTATCCAAGATGACCACACAAAGATTAACTCTTGTGAAACAGAAAAAATGGAAAAAATGGACCATTGCTCTGATACCACTTATTGGTCCCCAAAGAGCAAGACTGGTGTATGGGGGGGGGAATACACCAATTCAAATTTTTAGGGTTTTCTTGGTTTAGTTTGATATACAAGGCTTAAGCACACTTAATAACTTAAGATAACTTGAGTAACAAGTTAAGTTCTTCTTTTACGAAGAACTAAACTCACACAAATAATGCATTGATATGTGAATAACTTAAGAAAGTTAAACTCAAATTGAGTTGTGTGCGAAAAATTTGTGGTTAATGCTCTTTTTAATGTGAAAACAGTTTTCTTACTCAATATCTTAGCAAGTTGATTTAAGAGAATGATATGAAGAAGATGAATAAACAAAGTAAACAAGAACACAAGTAGTTAATGTGGTTCGGGATAAACTGTCCCTACGTCCATGGCTCGATCAAGAACTAGATCGATAATCTACTAAAGTTCTCCTTTCTTTTTACTCGTTGAGTATGAGCCACAAAGACAAATCAAACTAGATTTTATCTTTATAATTACACTTCTTCGTTTGAAGACTAAAGACTACAATCTAAGAAATAACTTTACTTTGATCTAAACTAGATCATAAACTTTGGTTTTGAAAGTATATTTTCTAGAAACGAAAAGCCTCAAGCTACGGTGGAACGTTGTAAGCTTGAAGGATTTTGAGTAGAGTAATTGCAATGTAAATCGTTGAATTCTCGTACTTGTTCCTGGAAGTGAAGGTGGTATATATAGCACCATTGTTGGAACTATCCGCTAGAGAGAGAAGAGTCCTTCTTCTTCGCATTAATGGCAGAATTAAATACAGGGTATGGTTGATGTTACACGCCCCACCTGCAATGCTTCTTGTCCCACCTTTCACGCGATTTCTCAGTGTAGTTTCCCTAAAAGGAACGATCTTCCGTACTTCTACTTTGATATTCTTGTACTTTATTCCTTAAATATTCTCTTTGATGTGACAATACACTGAGTGGTTAACTTATGACAAATTTAGGTATGTCGGCAGTCCACCATAGTTACTGTATGGACCAGTTAGCTTGTCCTAAGCTAACAAATTGTTTCCTATGATATGTCCGTTGAGCTGTCCAATCATGTATTAATTTGTTTCAGACCAAATTAATACTTTGATTATTCTCCTTGATTTCTAAGCCCATCTTGAGTCATTTAGCGAGATTACATGGGGACAGATCGTTTTAATAACGATCCGCTATTGTGAAACAGCACGCTGTTTGCAGTGAGATAGAAGATTTGTTTGTTTCATGATCGTTTGTTCGAGATGGTTCAAGTCTTCATCGATCATATACTAAAGAACAACTAGTTCTATAGGACAGGTGGTTTATCTATCAACATGTTCTTTTATAAACTATCTAACTGATCTTTAAAGAACTAGATACAGATCGTTTCTAAAAGTAAGTTTGAAATTATAAACTTCATTTTTACATCATCGATCTGATAAAATCTATACTTAGAAAAATTCTAAGTCTAAACCATGACATGTAGTTTAACAAGTAAGTACAACTAGCTGCTAAATTGGGACAGATCGTTTAACATCGATATGTTCCTTTACATTTTAGCTAACTGTTAAAATAAACTTATACCCGTCCTTATAGTAATCAATATGTCCAAGAAAGCTCATAAGAATAATATAGATCGTATAACTATCGACCTGCTTCTTTTATAAACAAGTTGTTCTCTAAAAGATGATATTGATCACTTGGTTTTAAAAGAACTTATATTAACTAAGTGTTGTTTGATAATCATCATCAAAACATAAATAAATTTGTGGGGTTCCCAACAGTAACTCTGCCAATCAAAACTTAGATGCTAATACTGATAATGATAATCCATTTGCTATTCATCTTATAGTGCATCCAAAGTTTGAGAACCTCGAAGAGGAGACAGAACCTGACATATCAGAAGCAGAAATGTCTAAACGAAGAAAGTGGGTTGAAGACCATCCTCCCAAACTTTTGTTGGGAACCCATCAGATCATGTTAGAACATGAAGAATGCATGGAGAAAGTGCGTTACTGAGTTGCTATCTATCTGAACCTTTTGACGCCTATGATGAATTACAAGATGTTGATTGGATCACTACCATGCAAGAAGAGCTTAATGAATTCAAGAGAAATGAAGTATGGTATCTAGTGGATAGACTGAGGCATCAAGGAGTAATGAGAGTCAAATGAGTATTTAAGAACAAGAAGGATGAGAATGGAGAAGTAGTTAGAAAGAAGGCCATTTTAGTAGTCAAAGGATATAATCAACAAGAAGGGATAAATTTTTATGAAACCTTTGCCCCAGTTGCTCGCACACAAGTAATTCAAGGTTTACCAGATGAACATTAAAAGTGTCTTTCTCAAAGGAATCCTTGAAGAAGAAGGTTTATGCAGAACAACCCAAAAGATTTGAAGAAGGAGATGCTAACAAGAAAGTCTACAATTAACCAAAGCTATTTATGGATTAAAGCAAGCTCCTAGAGCTTGGTATGAAACCTTATCAACGTTTCTGCTCGAATCAGGGTTCAGAAGAGGCTCAATTGATAAAATGTTATTCATCATTAAAGTCAAAGAACATATCCTTTTAGTTCAAATATACGTTGATGATATTATATTTGGTTCTCAATCTGCTTATTTATGTGAAAAATTTGTCAATCTCATGAAAAATAAATATCAAATGTCTATGATGGGAGAGATGAATTTCTTTCAAGGATTACATGTTAAACAACTATCAGATGAAATATTTATTAATCAAGCAAAGTGTATCCATGAATTGATTTCAAAGTTTGGAGTCAAAGATAGCAAACTTGTCAAGATACATATGCAGACTAGCGGAAGAATTGACCCATATCCAAAAGGGAAACTTGCCAATATTACACAATATAGGGCAATTATCAGTTCTTTACTTTATTTAACTGCTAGTAGACCTGACATTATTTTTGCAGTAGGTGTATATGCAAGATATCAAGCTAAACCCAAAGAATCTCACATGGAAGATGACAAGAAGATATTACGATATCTTAAAGGAACAACAAACCTGAGAATATGGTATCCGTGTGATGATAATTTTGAACTAACGGGTTATTCAAATTCTAATTATGAAGGTTGTAAGCTAGATAAAAAATCTGCATCATGTACATGTCAGTTTCTTGGAAACAAACTTGTGTCATGGTTCTCGAAGAAGCAACCCTCTGTAGCCACCTCGACAACATAAGAAGAATATATGGCAGCTGGAAGCTGTTGTGCTCAAATATTATGGCTCAAATAACAACTCAAAGATTATGAAGTATATGTTAAATAATTGTCGATCTTCTGTGACAGCTCAAGTGTTATTGCTATAACGCAAAATTTCATTCTACATACAAGATGCAAACATGTTGATGTACATCACCACTTCATTCGAGACCATATGGAGAGGAAAAATGTGCAAATCGAGAAGATTCATACAGATGTTCAACGTGCTGATATTCTCACCAAAGCTTTACTAGAAGAAAGGTTCAAGATGTTGTGTGGAAGATTATGCTTACTTAGTCTAGATGATAAGCGAACCTAATCAACAACAACCTCTCTAGGAGAACTACCAACAGTCACACTCTATATATATATTCCTTAATTAAGGGGGAACTCAGAGAAGTCGTATCATTCTCTGAATTTAATATTTACCGCTTTAATTTTTTATTAGATAAGATATTAAATTTATCTACATGATTGATTTGATTGTCATTTAATGTTTGCAATGTTCTATTTCAGGATATAGATTAGCGGACTGAGGGTAAATCATTACCATTTACAGTAATAAAGCAGAGATTACAGAGAGAGGGAAGTCTACGCGCTTCACACAACCATAGGATTAGGTGCGTACATCTTACATCTCAATAAAAGCGGGAAAGTGGAACTTTCAACGCGGCAAAATCAACAAAAGGGAAAATTAATCCTAACCCTTAATTTTTGAATTTTTTTTTTACTTTTAATCTCAGTCGTCTACTTGTTATATTTATAGCATACTTCTATTCATCTTCTTCCCTTTCACCCTCTCACTCCTGCATCAACTTGTTTTTCGACGAAAATTTCCTGAGTCCAGATTTTACCAAAATCCTTTGAAAACCTTCACAAAATCTCATAAAAATGGCTGAATCACTCTTAGAGTTCTCAGACAGAGTCTCTATTGTTAATAAGTCAGTAACTTCGAACCCTTCGTTGTTTTCGAAAACCATGGGTTTCAAGTACTCAACTCTCTATATGACATGATAAAGCTTTCCAAATGTTATTTTTTTTATGGTTTCACACGTTCATGTTATCTTTCAGTAGAACTTCACTCGAATATTCCAATTTTTGAATAATAACTGTTCATATCCTATTTCTCTTAGTCAATAAAACTGTTCACTATTCTTGTGTGTGCGTATGTAGTGAATGTCTCTGTAACTGGAAATGTTTTAACTGTATTTTTGTTTTCTACTAATATATATGAATGTTCATCTACTTCAACTTGTGATATTTGAGCTCATGCTTGTGAATGCATCTTTGCTATATCTTTTATTAAAAGTCCAACATTCTAACTGGTTTTATTCTAGGTTTTTGCAACATAATCACCACACAACCAGACGTCTACCTTCCAAGACAAGTGAGAATATTTTATCTCACTTGGGTGGACAACAAAACCTCTGATGATGCTACAGTATTGATGTCAGTCGGCGAGAGAAACTGCAGCAACACAATATGATGTAGTAAACATGATATGCATAGTTTATGACATTAAAGATGAGGGAATGACTCTTTAGAAGATTACCAAAGCACAGCTACATGAAGCAGTGGAGGAGATAACGATGATACCGTTCTCTTACAAGAGTAAAGCGTTTTCTAGAACCACACTTGCACCAAAATATAAGATCTTGTTTGATCTTATTCATAAGATCTTTATGATGCACAACGGCACTTTCGACCAGGTTACACCGCAAAAGATTAAGTTGATGACAGCAGTTGTTCTAAATCTTTCGATGAATTGTGCAAGAATCTTATTCCAACTACTCGCTCTTGAAGCAAGACTGCTGATAGTCGGTACCAATGACAAGAACCAGATAGACAATGTTAATGTCAACTGTTCGTTAAGACATGGATGAAGGTCAGCTACATGATTCAGAAATTTTTCAAGAAGCTGAAATGGAAGGAAGCCATACCATTCAATCCGGCACACAAAGTGCCTAAAGATTATGTTGGTCCCGAAAGAGCAAGGTTTGGTGTATGGAGGGGGGGGGAAATACACCAAATACAAACTTTTCAGTTTACTTGTTGAATTATTAGAGAGTTCAAGCTATCCTTAAAATAAGAAATTGCTCGACAGATGACTAACCAGATTGATCACCAGATCAATGTCAGATCAGTCCAAGCAGATGGCTCTCTAGTGTAAACACTTAGACAATAATAAGAGTGATCTTATTATTATTTTCTAAGTATTGTGTGTGCGGAAATATGGTGGATTTAATGAGTGCTCTTGTTTAGAAAACCTTAAGGATTAATCAGGTCGTTAAGCCGATTGATTGAGATGCAGATTGTATGATAGTGCAGATGGTTAGAATAATGAACAACTGAAAGTAAATATGCAGAACTATAAAGAACGCAGTTGTTTAACGTGGTTCGGGGAATCCCTACGTCCACGATCTGGTCAAAACTAGACCATACTATCCACTACTAGGATACTCTGCTTCTTTATACTCGTGGAGAACGAGTCATAAGTATCAATCAAACACAGATTACCTCTACGTTACCACTAGAAAACTACTAGCTAGCAGGGTGATCTTATTGGGGTAGATGGTGGGCTGGAACGTTTTGGTGTTATCTGCTGCTCAGGTTGAGCCTTTTTCATTTCATCCGTGGCACCAGATTGCAACTTCCCCTTCGCAATCATCCCCTTCCCTTTCTCAACCACTGTCTTCTTTCCTTTCCTGGATCCTTCCCCCTTTTCGACATCATCAACATACATAGTGATGAGTGCTTTAAGGGAAGCGATCTCCTCCTTCATCTCCTTGACCTCTTTCTCTGAGTCTATCTTATGAGTAAGCAGAGAGGTGATGTTTAAGTTTGAGTCATCGATCTGCTTTTAAAGTGATTTTGTTGTCTGGCCCAGATTGGCAGTGACATTCTCTTTCTCCTCCTTTATCACTCCAATCTCATCAAAGAATGAGTCAATCATGGTCTTTGTGGGATAGCGCAGATCGCTTAATTTCCTCTCCACAAAGTTCTTCCCTTCGTTCTCAAATTTTCTGAACATCGCTCTGGTTTCTGAGTTAGCTGCTTTTATCACTTCGCCAGCGATGCCATCTGTCTACTCTTTGACAATTGCATGGACCATGTCCTTCTCTTTCTTTGCAAATTCTGTCACAATCTTGTACATCTCATTAATTTTAAGCTCCATGGTGACTAGAGTTTGATCGTTCTGTGTCTTCCTCTCCTCTGCAGCAGATCGATCATCGTCCATCTTTTTGCTCAGTTCTTCTAACTTCAGTCTGCAGACTCTTCTCAGTTCTGAGTCAACCTGGTCCACATGGGATTTCAAGTGATTGTTGAATTCAGTGAGTATCCTGGTGGCCTGGTCTTGGACTGTTGAGAGAGTCCCGTACATGAACTTGTCAACCTTGTTTGAGATTAGATCTCTCACTTGTTCATTAGAGAGTGATTGATGTTGGGTAATCAATATCTCCTCAAGGTTGGTCGTCTCCACAAACTCCTCCATAGTAGCTGCGAAAGCGGGGGTATATATGTCATCTGTTAATTTTCCACCCACCCTCTGTCCAGCTGGCTCAGCTTCCTCTCGAGGATAGTCCACCACTGCAATCTGAATCTTGCTTGTCTTGGCTGGTTCCCCCTCAGCCTGTGTAGTGGTTTCCACTATCTGTTCCTCAGCATCAGCCATGTGCTGATCTGGTTCTGACTCTAGGATTGCTGCACCTTGTTGGTGAGCATCAGAAGGTCCAGCTTCAACTTCTACTTCCTCAACTACTTTCTCCTCAATGCTCTCATAAAATTCCAGCATATCTGCTTTTTCATATTCAGATCTAAGGTCGATCTTGAGTTCGTTGGCTTCAAATTTAGACATGCCTAGGATGTCTGGTTTGTATGTCTTCCTTAACTCAACAATAGAAGAGGCAGTGAAAATGTTGAGCAAGGTGGCTTCTTCAATCTTCAGAGCATGTATTGATCTGGTTCGGAGAAGGGCATCAAGGACATAGAATTCTTTGTCCTTGATGAGCAAAAGAAATTTGAGTCGTCTAGCTGCTTCATAACTTTCTAGAGTGAGCTGTATCCCAGGAAATGTCCTAAGTACAGAGTGATCTGCTTCTATTTCAAGCATTTTCACAACAGTCTCTGCCTTTTTCATTTCTTCCTCCTCATCAGTAGATTCATCTTCTCCTTCGACTTCCTCATCGATCTGCTCTAAAGGTTCAGCAGATGATGGACTTGTAGTATGAGCTGGAGAAAAATCATTGACCTGGCCTGGGTCCAGGGATGAGATAGGAACCACGTCCTCTGGTGGTCCAGCCACCAAAATTTCCTCCTCCTCAACCTCTTGTTGAGGGATGACAGTTTCTTCAGCCTGGGCTTCCTCCACAGGTTCTGCAAGTTTTTGAAACCTCCTTCTCTTTTGTTTCGGTTGTTGGGCTGTAGTGGAGGCATCAGTATCGACTGAGCTCGCCCTCCTTGTAATTCTTTTGGTGGGGGTCCTTACGACTTGTTTCTCTTTTGTAACTTTGGATTTTGTGGATTTCTCTGCAGGGGCAGATGGTGGGACCCAGATCGGGTTGGAGCTTCCCATCTCCATCAGTGCATTTGCAAAAACAGGGTCAGTCACCCTTGCAATCAGGTTAGCAGAAATGCCCATAGACATTTCAATCTGGTGCTGGTCCTTCGGAAAGTGCAATCTGGTGTTGAACTCTACTATGGTATCCCACTTGTGTTGTGCAAAGAAGGATTCTAGCATGTAGCTGATTTTGGTGGAGTGCCTTAAGCTGCTCCTCTTCACCTCAATCCCAGGGTTGCCTCCTTTAACAAAAGTAATCATCTTGGCCTCCTTAGCCAAGAGATCAAATAGTATTCTGCTCCAGTTAACCGGTAGGTTAAGCACGATAGCAGCCAGGATCTTGAACTTCTCGGGAGTGACCTGGTCGTAAGAGCCATTGTGGTTCAAGAAAATTCGCTGGACAAACTCAAAAATAATCTTGAATTCGGGTGCGAGTAGGGCTCTGTTGAACATCTTGTTCAAGTAGCGAATGGGCACTACCATCACCATCTCCACAGCCTCCTGAAGTTGCTCTTCGCTTATGTCTCCCAGAGTGAGACCTTCATCCTTCAACTTGTAAACATTGTCAATAATGTTTATTACGTTGTATGTGGTGTTGCTGATGGTATTGCCTTTGCTAACCCTGATGGTTGCTTCATTTCCACCCTTCTCTCCTTGCCACGAGAGATAAAATGCAGCTACTTCTTTGGGCAAGAAGTGGACAGGATGGGTGGTAATGATATTGTGAAATCCTACAGCAAAGTCAAAACAATGTATATATGTGAGCACTATCCTTCCATCAATGAAGTATGAGTGCCCAAATAGCAGTTTCTATACTACAGTGCAAGGGTTCATAAGAATGCAGAATAGATAAAACAGATTTTTAGTATAAGTTTAATGAAAAATCAAGGCATTCAAAACATAGAGCAGTTAAAAGAAAACTCATAAATTTTAAACCTTTGCAGCGTCTAACAAGGTCGAAGGCCTTGTCCAGTTTATGAAAACCGAAGGTATCAAGTACTGCGAAGAGATCTTGATGAATATATGGTTTCAAGAAGTTCACTTTCTCAAGAAGTAGTGAAGATTTGGGTGCCATATTGGTAAAAACAAAGAGGTTTTTGAAGATTGAGAGAGTTTGTTAGGGAGAAAAACTTGCTAAGTGTCGAAGATTTGAAGTGTGGGTGATAGTCGAACCGCCTTATCAAATATATATAAAAGAAAAAGAGATAAGTAAGGTGATAATATAAATTAATATCCTTCCCTTTTTCAGCTTTTCCCGCCTTTCCAATGTATAGATACACGCGCGTATGATACACGCGCTTTTGATCCTAGGGATGTAGTGTGGCGCGTGTTTATTTACACTATCAAAAGTGCTTCCTTTTTCTTGATTTGGTAAATATCTTCTTGATCACTGTTCCCAAACATAGTATCAATCATCACAAAAATAAAAGATTAGATATATCGTGTCAGAAATTAGATATATGCTATGATTAAAATTATATAGTCGCCGTATATTGTTGACTTTCCCTCTTAACCAAGTAATGGAAAAATTAATGAAAGATTTTAATTAATATCCACGTGGCTGCTAGTCATCTGGTCCAGATCGATGTCCTTGTTAACGAACTGTTGTCAACATTATCGATCTGTTCATGCCACTTTCCAATTTGGATATCAATCTAGTGTGATGATCTTTTACTAATTCTTAGTTGGAATTTTGATTGATTTGTTCTTTATCAATCTGGACTATGTCAATCTGGTACTAATTCCCTGTTGGAATATGATGATCTTGTGTCAATTCCCAGTTGGAATTTTACATGATCTGTTCTAAGACTATCGGGTCCTTTCTTCCAGATTTAATAATCCTAATTTCCCACAAAGCATCTTAAATCTTTCTTCTGGTAATGCTTTGGTTAGAATATCTGTATCTTAGTGTGTATCTTCTCGATTTGTACATGTTTTCTTTCAACATGATCCCTTATAAAGTGATGTCTCACATCTACATATTTGCATCTGGTATGCAAGACAGGATTCTGTGTGATTGCTATAGCACTAGAGCTATCACAGAAAATGGGTATCTCATTGACATCGATCTCATAGTCTTTGAGTTGTTGTTTTAACCAAAGTATCTGAGCACAACAGCTTCCTGCCGCCATATATTCAGCTTCTGTGGTTGATGTGTCAATAGATGTCTGCTTCTTTGATGTTGGTCCCGAAAGAGCAAGGTTTGGTGTATGGGGGGGGGGGAATACACCAAATACAAACTTTTCAGTTTACTTGATTAAATTAATAAGAGAGATTTAAGCTTTCTGTAAGACAGATTGCTCAAGGTGTCAGACCAGATCGACTATCTAATCGATCTTGTTCTGTCCAAGCAGAATCTCTCACGTGAGTAACACCAAGCAGAGAGTAAGAGTAATCTTATTCTCCAACAGTGTATTGTGTGCGGAATAATGGTGGACTTAGTCGGTGCTCTTTGTTTAGAAAACCTTTTGAAAACTTAATCGAATATTTAGGAGATTGATTAAGAATGCAGTTTGAATGAGTATGACAGATAGTGAATAAAACAACTGGAATATAAATGCAGAAAGTAAATAACGCAGTTATTTTACGTGGTTCGGGAAACCCCCTACGTCCAAGGTCTAATCCAAACTGGATTAGTTATCCACTACTAGGATACTCTTCTTATTTATACTCGCTGAGAACGAGCCACAAGTTTCAAACACAACCTGATTGAAACTTATGCACGAATAAGGGTCGTGCCCCTTTACAACTTACAGAAAAACTACTGTAAACAGGGTCTCTTCACGTTAATCCACTAGAAACTACTAGCTAGCAAAGATCTCCTTCTTTCTCTCTCGATAAGACAGACTTGAATCGAGGTGTGATTACGATTACGAACGCTTCGCTTCGGAACACGAACTGGTTGAAATCTTCTCTCAGTAAATGCTTCAATTGGTTGAGATGATTTCTGGGCAGAGTAGCTTGAAATGATAAATGATCTTATTCGCGTGTGTATAAAGCCAGTCTCTGTTCCGAGCTTTTATAGGTGTAGAATTTTGAAAATTCTAACCGTTGAGTTTGATTGGTTTGGAGTAAATGTGATTTTACCAATCAAGGATAGTGAATCCCTAGATTATCTCTTCTTGCCTTCTAAATGAGGTTGACAGAATCTTCCAAGTATGGTAAGCAGATCATTTGACAGACAGCTTCCCTTTTTCTGGTCTTGATTGATATTCTCTTCCTTTTGTGGTACGAAGGGCTTAGTTAGATTTTTGGGATTCATATACATTTTCTCTGATTTCAGCATTTGAGTATTGATCTGGTTGAACTTTCTGGTTGAGAGTTTCTTGGTTCAACTTTCGGTCTGAGTAGATTTGCTTCAACTTTCTGGTTGAGTTTCCGTGCTTCAACTTTCTGCTTAAGTTGCTGTGTTTCAACTTTCTGGTTAAGTTGACATGCTTCAACTTTCTGGTTAAGTTGTTGTGCTTCAACTTTCTAGTTAAGTTGACATGCTTCAACTTTCTGGTTAAGTTGATGTGCTTCAACTTTCTGGTTAAGTTGCTGTGCTTCAACTTTCTGGTTAAGTTGCTGTGCTTCAACTTTCTGGTTAAGTTGATATGCTTCAACTTTCTGGTTGGGGCTTTCTTTATCACTCTGATCCTTCTGAATGTTAAGGTTCCTGTCATATATAAACCAGATAAAAGTAATACAGAACATGAATAATCCTAAGTGTGTTTTCGAGAGAATATCATCAAAACCTAAAATAATTTGTGGGGCTCCCAACATTTGAGAACCAAGAGATCAGTTTATTTCCTAGAAACTGACATGTACCAGATGTTGACTTTCTGTCCAGCTTACATCCAGTATAGTCTGAATCTGTGTATCCAGTTAGCTCAAAGTTGTCTTCGCATGGATACCATAATCCTATATGGGCTGTTCCCTTAAGATATCTTAATATCTTCTTAGCTGCTTCCATGTGAGACTCTTTGGGATTTGCTTGATATCTTGCACATACTCCTACTGCAAATGTGATGTCAGGTCGACTAGCAGTTAGGTAGAGTAATGATCCTATGATCCCTCTGTATTGAGTGATGTTAGCTGGTTTTCCCTCTGGATCAGGATCAATTTTCCCATTGGTCTGCATTGGGATTTTCACTGGTTTACTGTCTTTGATCCCAAATTTAGTCAGCAGATCTTGAATGTATTTTGTTTGATTTATGAAGATACCATCTGGTAGCTGCTTGACCTGCAAACCTAGAAAGAAACTCATTTCGCCCATCATGGACATTTGGTACTTATTTTTCATAAGTTCAGCGAACTTATCACATAAGTAGGTGGATTGAGATCCAAATATTATATCATGTACATAGATCTGTACTAGAAGGATATTATCTTTGACTTTGATGATGAACAAGGTCTTGTCAACTGATCCTCTTCTAAATCCAGATTCTAGTAGGAATGTTGATAAAGTCTCATACCAAGCTATAGGGGCTTGTTTTAGACCATAGACTGCTTTTGTCAGTCTGTATACTTTCTGATTTGGATCTGCTTCTTCAAATCCAGGTGGCTGTTCCACATAGACTTCTTCTTCAAGGATACCATTGAGGAAAACACTTTTGACATCCATCTGGTATACCTTGAACCTTTTGTGTGCAGTATATGCTAAGAATAGCCTTATTGCTTCTAGTCTGGCTACGGGTGCAAATGTTTCGTAAAAATCAATGCCTTCTTGTTGATTATAGCCTTTAGCTACTAATCTGGCTTTGTTTCTGACTACTTCACCATTCTCATCCCGTTTATTTTTGAACACTCATTTTACACCTATGACTCCTTGGTGTTTGGGTCTGTCCACGAGATACCAGACCTCATTCCTTTTGAACTCATTGAGTTCTTCTTGCATTGTTGTTATCCAATATGCATCTTGTAGTGCTTCATGAGCATCAGATGGCTCAATACGAGAGAGATAGAAGCTTAACAATGCACTTTCTCCATGCATTCTTCTTGTTTTCACACGATCTGATGTGTTCCCAACAATCTGTTCTGGTGGATGATCTTGTATCCATCTCCTTCTCCTGGTCATCTCTTCATCTGATATCTCAGGTTCAGGTTGATCTGTTGGTTCCTCAAATTCAGGGTGTGATGTGGAATATGGTTGGAATGGATTCTCATCAGGAATTTCTTCTGGATTTGGATTTTCAGATTGACTATTTTCTGCAATGACTGTTTCATTGCTTGGTGATCTGTTTTCATCCAGATCATATTGAGTTGTTCCCCCTTGCTGTATGATTTCTTCAGCAATAGGTGGAGTGTTAATCTCTTCATCATCACTTTTTGAATTCCAGATAAGAATATCTTTAAGTAGTAGTTCATTCATCTTTCTTGTAGTCATCTGGTTCTCTGTCTGTTTATTATCTAGTGACCTGTACTCAACAATAGACTCATCAAAAACAACATGAGGTGTTACCTCCACAATATGAGAGTTCTTATTGTAGACTCGATATGCTTTACTAACATCCGAATATCCTAAGAATATTCCAGGGTGTCAGTTTTGCTATCAAAAGTCCTCAATTGAGATTTTCCATTATTGTGTATGTAACACAAACAACCAAAAGTGCGAAAGTAAGATATCTTAGGCTTTCTGTTGTTCCATATCTCATAAGAAGTCTTCCCATGTCTGAGGGTTATTGATGATCTATTCTGAGTATAACAGGTTGTGTAGATCGCTTCTGCCCAGAACTTCTTGGGTAGATTGGTAGCATTTAGCATAGTACGAGCTGCTTCTTTAAGTGATCTGTTTCGCCTCTCAACAACTCCATTTTGTTGAGGTGTTCTAGAAGCTGAGGTTTGATGAGTGATTTCCATCTTGTTGCAGTATGCTTCAATCTTCTGGTTGAGAAATTCTGTTCCACGATCTGTTCTGATGGTAACTACACTCACCTCTTTTTGTTTGGTGATCTTGTGTAGAAAATCAGGTAGTTTGGTTAGTGTCTCTTTCTTCTTTAACAAAAAGATGACCCAGGTGAACCTAGAGTAGTCATCAATGATTACTAAAGTGTATTTTCTTCCATTTATGCTTAGTGGTTTAACTGGTACAAACAGATCCAGATGCAAAAGCTCCAGTATTCTTGATGTTGAGTGAGCTGTTTTGCTTGTAAAGGATGATCTGGTTTGTTTTCCAGCTTGACAAGCATCACATATATGATCTTTATCATATACTTGATCTGGAAGTCTTTCCACTAAATTTTCTTTGATGATGTCGAAAAGGGAAAAGGAAAAGAGAAATGGAAAGCAAAGGTCGGAAAAGGTCAAGCAAAGATGGTCACCAAGAAGAAGAAAGTAATACCAGCAACTCCATCGGTTCAAGCACCAACAACACCATAGATTCAAGCACCACCAACAACACCAACTCAATCAGATTCTCAAACAATCGATAAAGGCAAGAATAAGATGGAATAACCCAATGATGAAGTAGATGAAGCAGAGGAGCATTTCTGTTGGGAGCAACTCCAGATCAGGCTCGTGATCCGAAATTTTGCGCTCAATTTCTCAAAGAGCAGAGAATTCAAAAACAGAAACACGAAGACCGTCGTTGAAGGGAAAAATAAATGAGTCCACCTCCATCTCCTCCAGTAGAAGCCTTGAAGAGAAAGAAGAAGAAGCTCTCCCACTTCACGGATCTTTTCACTATGAAAAGAAGAAGCCCAACTGATCCATGGGTAGAAATGAAGGATATTCAAGAATGGAAATTGCTTAAGACTAGATTCATTTTGAATCATTATTTTCTCAGAGAGCCTCAATTTTCCCAAGGCACCCTAAACGAATGCTTTTAGGTCTATCTTGGAGCCTATAAAAATAAAGAGTTTGTAAATCGGATTATCTCAACAACAACAGCAACAAAAGTACAGCTCCGAGCACCACCGAAACTTCCCATGCAGGTTCCATTACTGAAGGGAAGTACAGTTCCAGACAAGACCAAGATTCACTCTTACATCAACTCAATTACCAATGGGTTTGGATACTCCATTGATGACAACAATCCTGATTACGCTCGCATTCGAGATGGAGTGTATGAAAGTTACGAGTTGGTTTCCGAAGAGAAGAAGAAAGAAATGCGAGAAGCAGCGAAGAAGAAGCTTGCAGTGAAAGAAAGGTAACTGACTTCTTTATTATATTATCTTTGTTGTTCTTCTTATTTTTGTGCTCATATGTTCTGGCATTATATTTTTTGAATCATTCGACCTTAATCGCTATATATATAATTGAGAGTTTCTGATGAAAATCACTCTTTGTCCAGAACTAAATTAATGCATTTTCAACGTTATTTATTATAACGAGACTAACTCTTCTCGTAATTTAAACCCAACTGTTTCTTAATGCTTTACTTTGTGTTATCTTGTATGGTGTGGTTTCGACATCATCAAAAAGGGGGAAATTGTTGATATAAAAGTAAAGTATAAGGTATGACAATTTTAGTAAGGTATATACCGTACCGTAAAACCCTAAGTGAAACACTAAATTTTGAGGGGAAAATGGACTATTGAATAATTTAGGTAGTACTCCCTCCGTCCCACTTATAACGACACAATTTCCTTTTTTGTTTGTCCCATTAATCTTGGTACATTACCAAAAAAAGGTTGATTTTAACTTAAACAATTAGAATCTAATTTTGTTAACTTACATTTAATTAATTAAAATATGAAAATTTGAATTTATAATCGTACATCTATAATATTTAATTCACGTAAAATTAAAAAAAAATTAAAATATTTATTATGACATACTTAAAATCTTGGGAGAAAATTATAAATACCCACTCTTCAAAACACATATATAAAAAATACCCACTTTCTAATCTATATACAAAAAATACCCACTTTTGACTTTTATTACTTTTTTACTAGAAAAACACACACGCACGCGCTCCCATCTCTTTCCTATTCTCTTTCCTCTTCCTAATTTCCAGCCCTCTTTTGTTATATGATATACAGTGACAATTTACTCTTCTATATGATTATACATGGATTGTTTTCGTGTGATATATACATCATTATTCTTAAAATTGTATAAGGACATTAGCAATGTTCATACCGCTGGCAACGAGGCATCTACCGCGCGCGTACGGTTGACGCGAGGTTGATACGTTTCGAAAGGTATTTGCCAGCGGTATTGGTATACGTGTTACGTATATATTTTTCTGATTTCAATTATATAATTATTATTTCATTACGTGCGGTATTTGTTCGTTTTTTATTTATTTACAAATGATTTTTTATATAAATTTATCTTATATTGAGTATTTTGTTAATTAGTTGTTTTAATTATAAAGATATCGAAGCGTCCGTGATATCGTAGGCCGAATTCTATTGATTGGATATCGGTATCAAATACATATTACTGGATCAGTGTACTACAGGAGATCGGGATCACACTTCTTGAAGTCGGGGGTTACAATTTACTTGACAGATTCGAGAACGGGCCTTTCGGACATTATATAATATATTTAGTAATTATATAGTATATTTAGAAAATATATTGTATATATAGTCATTATATAGTATATTTAGACAATATAAAATATATTTAGTCATTATACATTATATTTAGACATTATACATTATATTTAGTCATTATATAGTATATTTAGACAATATTTAATATATTTAGTCATTTTTTTATAGGAAAAAGTTTTATTAATAAAAGATCAATAACAGTACAGGTACCATAGATACCATGATATTACAAATATAGTCAATATATTGAATATATGCAATATATCTATAAATATAGTCAATATATTCAATATTTCTACAAATATATTCAATATAGTGAATATATTCAATATTTCTATAAATATAATTAATATATTCAATATATCTACAAATATAGTCAATATATTCAATATTTTTACAAATATAGTCAATATATTGAATACGCACAACCTATCCCCCCCTGGCTCTGATACCAACAAGAATAAGAACAAAACTTTATTATGAGGAAATATTTTACAAAGAGAGAGAGAAGATATGATCGGGGACTCCCCTTCAAATGAGAAATAAACTCCCTTTTATAGACAAGTGAAGGGAGAAAACTACAAAATATAATTATTTTATCTATTTACATAGTCAAAAGGCTCTATAATAGCCTACTAGATTTTTTATTGTAATACTACTGTCCATTTCAGCAGTCTTCTACTCCTTTTCTTCGAATATCATTAGATCTTTAGTTGATGAAGAGGATGATGCTCCTTTTTTGTTGAATTTCTCCGTAATCATTTCGGTCATTGAATCAAAAATATCATCAATTGATGGCTCCTCATTTTGATCTTGTGCATCTTGTAACTCCATTGAGGCATCGGATTTTTGAGACATGGTCTCTTCTTTAAAAGATAATAAATCTTTTTTCATTTCCTCAAAATAGGCTGCTAATAATTTTTCTTGAGACATAATCTCAGATTTTAATTTTAATCTTCTTGAAATTTGTTCAAAAACAGAGGGAATTTCCTTCTTTTGTTGGAGCCTATTTTGCTCACTATAAATTTTTATTTTTAAATCAATATTATTTATAGTATCAGCTCCAAACAAAGATTTGGATTCATGATCTATTTTCATCATTTTATCCCAAAATTTTGAATAAAAAATTCTGTTTAGACAAGGGATTTTTGCTTGGGTATAACCCACTTGTGGACTCCATCTAATAATCCACGGAATTGAAAATTCAATAAAAAAATAAAAAACAAATATTCCCTCTATCAAAATTTCTGACTTTTGAATTTCATGAACCTCGGGAGAAATTTCTACCCATTGATCAAATCTGTGTTTAAATGGTTCAGGCAAAATTGACACATTTGTACCATAAGTTTGCCACCATTTACAAAACCAAATTGGTATTTCTGAGTTATAAACTTCAGAACATACTTTAATAAACCAAGAATGTTTCCTATTAGGATTTTGGTATAAAAATGCTTTATAAAAGGCATATTGATAATCCCAAAAATTATATTTTAAGACCACCTTATTAGATGGTGAATATAAATCCTTTTGCTTTGATGGAGAAATTCCCCATTCTTCAATAGATATAATCTTTTTAATAATAATTTTTGAGAAGTTATGAACCTCTGAGACCTCCTTTGGAGGGAAATGCTGGATTTCACATCCATTTTCTGCTAAAATCCCTTCATAAAATTATCTGAACTTATAAGTTCGTATATCATATGATGCTTTATCAAAATATCTTTCCATCAGATACCAGGGATCATTTTCCCATTTTAAATCTTTCTTTTCCAATAACAGAATATTTTCTGTTTTTTCGTTAGTGATATAATCACTATTTTCTTCCTTACTTACAATTTTTGAGTAAGAAGAAATATCATCCTGAGATAAAGAAGAAGGATTATTACCTTCTGATCTCCTTTTATATTCCAAAAATTCTTGGAATTCCTTATTGCTCTATAAATCTTCAGCTATTAGCTTTTTCTTTCCATGTTGAACCAGAATTTCTGGCTGATTTCTACCTCGACCCCTTCCTCTATAAGAGGAGAGTCCTCTACCCCGTTGGTACATTTCTGCAAGATTATTGAATATACTCTCTGGTTAAAAAATCAGGAAGACTATTAGTTTCTCCTTTCTTATAAATAATTTCAAAATCAAATGGGGCTAAATGAGCCTGCCATCTTGCAAACATTTGTTTTGAAACATCATGTTTAAAGTCTTTATTAAACATAAATCTTGCAGATTTACAATCAGTTTTTATAATTGTTGGGAACCCTAAAGTGTTAGTGTTGATGATGGCTTCTCGAAACACACTTAGCTAGTTTAGAACATAATCTGTTCTTCATGTAAAACCAGATCGCTATAGATAGACAGATCTGTGTTATGTATCAGATTAGGAGATGACTTAAAATGTAAAGGATATGTTCCTATAAAAGTCATTCTCAACTTAGAATAGGATGAAGGTCAAGATTTCACGCCCAGAAGAGTCGATCTGCTGTAACAGACAGCGACCAGATCGATCCCTACAGCGATGAACCAGAGCGATTGAGTCATCAAGCCATTAGCTGACATCATCCTACACATCATATACACTTGCCACGTCAAGATCAAGGTCCATCCAACAGGGTTTGGAAAGATGATCTACGATTTAAACATATAAGGAAAGAGACCGTTAACAATCTGATTTCCATAAATCAAAGATTGAGTCAACCTTTCCTATATGGCAAGAACAGATATGATGGAAACCATTGATTGGCAATATACCATCTATCTCACGCCAATCAACAACGGCTAGAATTTCAATATTCAATGCCTATATAGTTGAAGTCAACAATCTGGAGAAAGAGTGAAGATACACGCGAGCTATACTGCAATTATCATTCAAGCACTCTGCATTCCAGACTTAGAACTTCAACATCTTGTGATTCTACATCACACCAACCACCTCGATTCAAGTCTGTCTTGTCGAGAGAAAGGAGATCACCCTGCTAGCTAGTAGTTTTCTAGTGGTAACGTAGAGGTAATCTGTTGTAAAGGGACACGACCCTTCATTCGTGCATAAGTATCACTCTAGTTGTGATTGGTACTTGTGACTCGTTCTCCACGAGTATAAAGAAGCAGAGTATCCTAGTAGTGGATAATCTGGTCTAGTTTTGACCAGATCGTGGACGTAGGGATTTCCCGAACCACGTTAAACAACTGTGTGCTTTACATTTCTGCATCATTTATTATCTGTTGTTTATTATTCTAACCCTGTGCACTATCATATAATCTGCATTCTCAACCAATCTGCTTAAACGATCTGATTAACTTCTTAAGGTTTTCTAAACAAGAGCATTCACTAAACCCACCATTATTCCGCACTCACTCTACACTCAGGAGGTAATAAGATCACTCTTATTATCTGTTAAGTGTTTACACTTAGAGAGTAATCTGTTTGGACTTAACCAGCTACTGATCTGTATATCGATCTGGTGAGTCATCACAAGCAAATTCTTATACAGAATAGCTTGAGCTCTCTTATAAATTGTCAAGTAAAACTGAAAAGTTAGTATTTGGTGTATTCCCCCCCCCATACACCAAACCTTGCTCTTTCGGGACCAACAATAATAAATTTCTGATTATATAAATCATCTTGGAATTTTAAAACACATTTAACAATAGCGAGAATTTCTCTGGCAACAGTAGAGTAATTCTTTTGTGAATTATTCCATTTTCCTGAATAAAATCTAAAAAGATATTCTTGTTTATTACTAGGATTAATTTGTTTAAGAATACCCCCATATCCTATATCTGATGCATCTGTTTCAACTATTTTTTCCCAATCAGGATTGCTCAACATTAAACAAGGAAGAGTTTTAACTCTTTCTTTTATTTTCTTTACAGCTTCAGTATGCTTTTCAGTCCATTGCTTAGGATTTTTCTTAAGTCTATCATATAAAATAGCTGTATCTTTAGCTAAATTCTTAATATAAGGAGATATATAATTTAGACTCCCTAGAAATCTTTGAAGTTGAGTTTTATCAAGAATTTCATCAGGAAATTTTTCTGCAAAATCAATACTTCTATTAATAGGAATAATATTTCCTTTTTCAATATTATGGCCTAAAAATCTAACATTTGTTTGAAACAAATGCATTTTGGGTTTAGATATAACCAACCCATTTTTAATAATAATATCTTTAAACATATTTAAATGTTTAAAATGCATCTCAATATTTTTTGAGAAAACTAAGATATCATCTATGTAAACAATAATAAACTCACTATAAGGAGTAAAAATATCATTCATAATTTTTTGAAATTCAGAAGGAGCATTTTTTAATCCAAATGGCATTACATTCCATTCATACTGTCCTATTGGAACATTAAAGGCAGTTTTATACCTGTCAGACTTATTAATCTGAATTTGCCAATATCCTGACTTTAAATCAAATTTTGAAAATATAACTGAATCATATAATCTATCTAATAAATCTTTTTTATTGGGAATAGGATATCTAATCCATTTTAAAACCTTATTTAGAGGCTTATAATTTATAACTAATCTAGGTGCCCCTCTTTCTTGCTCACTATGTTTATTAACATAAAAAGCAGTACATGACCAAGGTGATTTTGAAGGATTTATTAATCCCTTTTGTAATAATGATTCAATTTCTTTTTTACATAACTCTAAATATTCAGAATTCATTTGACACGGCCTAGCCTTTGTTGGAATTTTTGATTCCTCAAAATTTTCTTCATAAGGTAGTGAAACAATATGTTTTTTCCTATCCCAAAATGCATTAGGATGATCATTACAAATTTCTATTGAGAATTGATTTTTTACTAATTCAATTTTATCCTTTAATTTAGGATTTTTAAATTTTTCTTCAATAGTAAGAAAATTTAGTTCCTGTTTAAGAAAATATAATTGATTTTCTTTTTGAGAAATATTATTATAAATTTCATATAAAACTTTTGTAAAAGGTTTAGTAACAAATTTTAAGAAAATATCATTTCCTTGAAATGTACCTATAATTCCTTCTTTATCAACTTTTTTAAAAGGATAAATTTTTGTAATAAATGGTGTTCCAAGTATAACTTGATTAACAATATCCTTAGCAAGCAAAAAACTTGTTTGTATACATTTTTTATTAATACATACGTTTGCTATTGGCAATTTATAATTTATATTTAATCTATTTCCCCCTGCATGAGATAATTTTTGGGTAGTTTTTTCAAAATATCTAGTAGGAATAAGACCTTCTTGTATAACATTCATATATGCTCCACTATCAACTAAAGCAATAAATTCTTTTGAATAATAATTATCAATTAAAAGTGTAATTTTTGTATACCATTTTTGTGATATAACCATTTCTAATGTAGACAGAAAATTATCTTCAAATTCTTGTTTTTGAGTTATAACTTTATCAGTCTTATTTTCTAATTTAGAGACTCTATAATCTAAATTTTCATTTTTTTTCTTTTAATAATTTTATTTCTTCTTTTAAATTATTAATTTCAATAACTAAATCTTTTGTAGAAGTAGGATTTTCTACTAATTTTTTCTTTCTCATTCTATTATAAACTTCAGACATCATATAAGGTGTCACAGCCCGACCTCTGCCCTCCTCGGCAGAGTCCGGGCGCGTGACTATAAAATGAATAAATGAAGGATAAATGGAACCCTGAAAGCTTTGAAGGAACAAAGGATAATTCGATAATTGAGTTCAGTTCAGACAACAAGTTAATTTACATAATTGGCAACCTCGCCAAACAAAAATTTATAGAAACTCACGCAGCGGAATAAGGATCAACTGAAGTCTACGTGTATGAAGACACGTAAACACCCAAGACTTTAAATAAAGACCGACAAGCCCATCATAGCATCTCCCATCATCACGTCTCAACCTGCACATTTATAAATACATGCAGGGCTGAGTACAAAAGTACTCAGTAGACACATGCCAAAACCACGTACATACATATATAATCGTCAATGCCGTAAGAGTGACACGTAGGGATTTTGTCTTTAAAAGCATCTACGTTCACTAAATCATTTTTGTGAAAGATCCTATATTCGACAGCTGTCAAATTGTCTTTAGTATAATGCCATATCTGCCCTCTTAATGGTACCGAGAAGGTGGCCACCTTCTACGGATACCGAACCGGCCAACCCATATCGATGACTCACGGTCCCCTCAATGTACATTAGTTCGAGTGGGGATGATTACCCACTGGAACCCGAATTCGATTTTCCTCTTCCAGATAGGCATTTATACAAAACATAAATCATTTTCGGCAAGACAATACTTTGAAACATTTTTCTCACGTTGAAATCATTTCGAAAATAATATAAATAGCATACGACACACATAATTTTATTTGTAATAGAAAGTCTACCTGGATAACTTCGATTTGTACTTTCTTTTGTCTCTGTAACAACGTTGAGACAAAACTTTCCTTAGGTTCGGAAAGAAAGGAAAGTTGAGACCTCGATTTATAGGACCTTTTGAAATTTTGGAACGGGTAGGGGATGTGGCGTATCGCTTAGCTTTGACACCTCAATTATCAGCTGTTCATAACGTATTTCATGTCTCGATGTTAAGAAAGTACTTGCACGATCCTAGTCACGTCATTCATCACGAGAATCTTCAAATCAATAATGATTTGACGTATGAAGAGGAGCCAAACATTATCTTAGATCGAAAGGTGCATGTTTTGAGAGGTCGAGAAATACCACTAGTTAAAATCCAATGGACTAGGCATGGACCAGAGGAAGCTACTTGGGAACGTGAAGAAGAAATCTTAACTCGTTACCCTCATCTAGATCCAAGTAAGTAACAAATTTCGAGGACGAAATTCTTTTAAGTGGGTAGGGTTGTAACAACCCGAACCAAATAAATTACTATAATATATATATACATTTGAAATTATATATGAGTTTTATTCGTGAGATTTATTTATTTATTTTATGTCGAACTTATTTTTATTTTAGTCGAGGTCGTGCCCTAGTTTAATAGATATGAATAAAATTTTAATTCAAGAACTTATTATTAATGTTATTATGTTATATAAGAACTAATAATTTCTTATACCAAAATTATCAAGTTAAGTGTTATATTTATTGATAATTTTACCATGTTGAACTTGATTTTTTAGAACCCATTTTGTAGGATACTAACGTGTAAGGAGAGTTCCAGTATATATATATATATACATAATATATAGTCTATTTACTCAGAACCTATCCATAGTGATATTATAAGTTAAATAAATTTTTATTTAAAATAATCAATTGATATCTCATCAGATAAATATCAGGGAAATAGTTACACCGCCTCTCTAAACTGAACTATCCACATATAAATACAATCACAATGTTATTTCAGAAATCAAAGAAAATAAACACTACACATAATGAAACACTTCGTCTCTGCCGATTGATGAACCATTTCAAGATCTAAACATTCATCCTAATATCTGATTCAAAGTAAGTATCCAAATACTTCACTTTATTTTAAGATTTATTTCTTATTCTCATCAGAATTCTTAGAAATAAATATATATCTCTAAATCTTCATATAACTTAAGTTTTGTATAATCCGTAAATTTACAATCGAACAAAAAGAAAACTAGGAGAATTAGAATAAAAAGAAAAATAGAATTAAATCTCCCTGTAGGAAAAGAATTTAATCTTGATTGAGTTGATGAGACTGAGTCGACTGAGTTGGGGGCGAATCGGTTTGTATTCTTGAAGTTGCTATAGTCGGTGATTGAAAAGGGACAGGGGCGGCAACGATTTCGGCGGCTTCAGGCTGCTGGCCATCCGGCCAAGAGAGAGAGAGATGAGAACATATAGAGCAGAGAGAGAGCATGGAAACATGGGTGAGAGGGAAAACAGTACGGCGGCGGTGGCGGATTGCTACTGTTTTGTCGAGAAATGGGAGAGGGAAACATTATGTTTCCAAATAAGAGAAATGTGAGATTTAGGGGATTGAGTCTGTGATGTCTGCAATTTTTTAGAAATATAGATGGAGAGAAGAAAGGTGGATTGATTTTGGTTTTGCTTCTCGTAACAGAGAACTAAGAAGAAGGGGATAATGAGGATGAATGGGCTAATTAATATTTCATTTAGAATTATAAGGTTGGGCCTTCACCATTATTAGTGGACTTTTAGCTAAACGTGGGCCTTCACCATTATTTCATTTTGAATATTAATTATATTAAGTATCTAAATGTGTTAATATTTTAATTAGGTAGTTGGGCTCATGTTATTTATTTTAGCTTGAACCATTAATTCATTAGTAATCTTATTAAAATTTAATTTAAGATTAAAGAATTAAGTTAAGTATTAATGTTTTCACGTTTTTATGAAGGTAATAATTACCTCTAAAATGTTTAACTACTAAGTTTGGTTCAGTATGATGAAGATTAAGATTTAAAATCTATTTACAAAAATAAAAATTAATTATAGATATATATATATAATATAATAATTACTTTTAGTTTAATTATGAAATTTCATTAATGTATCTTTAATATCATGTGACCACTAGGTGCGGCGCGACTAAGACGTTGGTGATATTTTAATTACTCGAATTTCAGTTCAAGGTTAAGGTGTGGTGATCTAACTCAGTTATGCAGTTGATTATTGTTGTCCATTTTAATATTATGTGTTTAGCCGTATGTGTGATTATGAAATCAGTTGGTGATGAGTAGGGCCGTTTTAAAACTGCTTCATTTTACTCTCACTTCAGTTATTGCGCAATATTTATGTTATGTCGCCAGGAGCCCGTAAATAGGGTTCAGGACGTCACAGTCCTTGATTATACACAGTGCGAATCAGTTATGTTATGTCATGATACCATATGTGCTTACCGTTTTATTAACTTGGACAATGTTAGCATATGATCCCACACTGAGTATACTTTTTGTATGCTCATGCCCCACTTTAAACATTTTCAGGTACTTGAGTTCGGAGATGCGTAGCGTGTCGAATGACGTACCAGTTATTGTACATTATGTTTCTGCATGCATACTAAGTACTTCTTATTTTGGAAATGTTTTAAAAATGTTGACTTATAGTTTTTGGACGGATTATATATTACGATATTTGTTATCATGATATAAATATGTATATTGAAAGTTTTGCTATGTTGGTTTGGTTCAAATATTTTCCTTTTTGGTTGTACATGTTACATATAAAGAAAAATTATTATATAGTTTTCCGCATTTAAAGGTCTTAACAAAAGATCTAGTTTATTTATTTATTATTAGAGTTAGGGTGTTTCAGTCTCGCAACGCGAGGTAGATCCCTCGTAATAACCTTTAGAAATCTCGTATAAGTTAAAATGCCCTTATTGCATTTGAACATTTAATCGTAAGAATATTATTCTTGGTTCTTATTTCGACTTGTAATCGAGATATTGATACTTCAGATCAATATTATTTATAAGTGTTGAATCCTCGATTCAATTCATTCCGGTAATTGCATTTAAGTGCAATAAGTGTATTAACACTTAATGAGATAATTACTTCTTAATAATTAATTATTCAATTAAAAAATTATGAGTTCTATTTACTTAACTCATTACATGACCTTATAATATTAATTCTTTAAATCAATCCTTAATAAACTTAGAGACATAAATTCTCTTATTTTAGAACCCAATTATTAATTAAATTGGATTTTCTTAATTTCATACTTAGACTTTAAATTATTATAAGCTCTAATTATTAATACTTAAGGGGTATATATCTTACTATTTCTTCTTTAACATTTAATATTTCCATTAATGTAACTCCATCTTTATTAAATTTTATTTTATTAAAATGTTTAAACTAGTCCATTTAATTAATTAAGTGAGATTATTAATTAATTTAATTAGTTAAGTATTATTTATTTTAAGATTAAGAACTGGGCCCATTAGACTTATTAGTATGGCCCAAATCCTAAATTAAATTTTCGGCCCAATAAATATATTTTCGGCCCATCACTAATTTAAATATTCAGCCCAATAGTTTTATCAACCCAGCCCAATCATTTAGTATAACCCAGCCCAGTACCCGGCCCATCATCTAGAAACCCTAATCCTACCCTAATTCACTTTACTCTATCTGTTTCCTCCCAAACAGATAGCATTTTCCACAACACACATTCACCCGCCTCTCTTCTCCCTCTCGATCTCTCCCACTCTCTCTTGCTATCTCTCTCTGTCTCTCTTCTCCAAATTCTCACTCTCTGTTTCTCCTCCCTCTCGATCTCTCTCCATTTCTCTCTGCTTTCACTCCCTGCTCTCTCGCTACTCTATCTCCACTCTCTTTTCCCCTCTCGATTCTCAACTCTCTCTGTTTTCCTCTCTTTCTTTCCTCACTTTCTGTCTCACAGAAACCTCTCCCTCGCTTCCTGTCTCCGTGCTACTCTCCCTGTTTCTTGCTCTCTCCCTCGACTTACAGTGTTTCAACTTCTGATTTCTTTCCACTAAGGTAAAATGACTCTAAACTTTCAGCTTTACATTTCTAAGCCCTTATCTGCTTATGCATGTTAGAGAATTAATTTAAGATTCAATTTGGGGAAAGGTCTGGGTTGTGTTCTGTAGTTTCTGAATAAATTTCCTTCCTTTCTAATTATCTTCGTTTCCTCTCTGTGATGGCCAAATGTTTCTGTTGATTTAGGTTTGGAGATTGTTCAGTGGTGGGTGTGGCTTTGGATTTGGGGAGCTGCCGTAGGAGGTTAAGTTTCAGTTCTCCTCTTTCTCACTCGATCTGTTTCTGCCTTCCTAAATTCCTAACTTTCTGTTTTATATTTTCGAAGCCCTTAACTGACTGCATGCTAAAGAATTTAACTTATGATTCAATTTGGGAAGGTTTTATATTTTCTGAATTTGTTTCCTTACTGTAATAGAGTAATCTGTTCAGTGGATTAGTGTTTGCTATGGTTCAGTGTTGAGTGGATTTTGGTTCGGTGGTTTGGAATTGATCATTTCTGCTTCTGCTAGTTAGATTTCTGTAGGATAAGTTCTTTTAAATGCTTATTGTTAAATGTTTGACTGTCTAATTGAATTTCTATGTTTGGGCAGCTTGACTGGAGGTTTGAATTCTCAAAACCATCGAATGACACACAACTTTGCATATGCTAAGTCTTCTTTCCTTTTTAGTTTTAGATAATAAATTTTAGTAGTATGTAGTTTAACTTCTGGACAGATTTTACTATGGTTTTCCTTCGAAGTATTTTGGATGCTGTGATTTAATACCAGGTTATGGTTTCTATTTTACGAGTGCTCAACTTATCAGAAACATATACTCCTTCTCTGTTTTAATGTTCTGGAATTTAATTGCTTTAGGATTTGTTGTTCAAAGCTAGGAACATATGTTTTAAGTTCATAAATTGACCCTTAAACTGGTATTTAAAACATATTATACATATATATACTGAACTTGAAACTTCATATGACTTTGTCTTATTTCTGAAAATCTGAAATTCTAGCTATGTTTTAAAATTTGTGGACTGCAGTTGTGACTTCTGTTTTGATTTTAATCTAAACTTAGAATCAATTCACTTCCTTAAGGAAAGCTGTACAGTTTAGATATATATATATACTTTCTGTTTTTTTCTGAATTAATTTAGAGGCATAAAATAGTTTATATCTATATAGGATTGCAGATTAAGACTCTAAGAGGCATCAATGGAAGATAGAGTTAGCTAAATTTCATTACCTCAATCTATAGCTACTTCTTCTTCTTGTGTGAAAGATATGATTTGCTGCACTATTTCTCTTAGTGTTTATGTGTATATTTCTGGTTGTAGTAACGTTTTAAAGGGCAGCCCTGCACCCCTTTTTATAGGTGGTTTTGAAGTGTATAAGGTTAGCTTAAGGCTTAAGTGTTAGAAGCTAGTTTTAATAGACTAAATGCTATTATTTGTAGGGCATGGGATGAAGATATGGCTGGAGGATTTCTCTCCTCACTCAACCGAGTGATCAACCTCTCTGCACCATTTCTGCAGCAGCAGCAGCAACAATGCTGCTTTGTTCCCTCCTCTCATTTGATGTTATGTTTTATCTCTTATACATATAGAAATGTTTTATTCTTTCCTTATTTAACTTACTGTTGTGCAGCTTTACTGAATAAGCTAGACATAAGTTTGCATTATGCAATGTATGTACTAATTTCCTATACATATATATCCATATGAAATGATGTACACTCAAGTGTTTCTATATTTTAGTTTTCCTTCTTACTTTACTATATATAGATGCATTGCATGTACTTGAGTGTAATATTATTTCTTTCCAACACAATTTACAGATTCATTGAATGTATTAAGTCTTATGCGTGTGGTTCCCTTATTGTTTGTACCGATTTTTAAGTATGCTACATATATATCTATAGAATTCATAGCTTATAGTTGTAATCAAGTGTATCATGTTATTATCTTTCCTTATTTAATTAAAAACACTTAGTGTTTCTATCCTTATTTTCCAACCAATTCAAGTTGCATGTGGTATGTTTTATCTATATATTTGTGTTATGATTGAGTTCTTATATTACTTGCAACCTTTTCATCATCCTCAATTTATATATAAATTGAAACCGTGTGGTTCTATTGTTTGTAACATTACAGTTACATAATTATATATATATAACCGTGTGGTGCCCTACAATTTCAACATGCTACACCTTTACACATATATCACACTTAAGTTATATATATATTTATATCTAAATGAGATTTTACCACATTATCTTGTGGTGTATAATGCATACCATTAAATTTTTACCAAGATACATATATATAACATGTAACATATCCCTACATTTATATATATCCAAAGTATAAACATATACTTTAATATTAATATCATTTAAGATATTAATCAAAATTTTTATAATTTCTTATTTATCTAAAATTAAAACTCCTCTTCAATTAATTTATTTCATTAATTAACTAAACGTTCAAAATTTTATTATCCTATTATATTACAAACGCGTTCGAATATCGTTTATTTTGGTACTTAAAAGATGGGGTATTACATAAGGACCTTCTGGATTCTTAGGCTTTTCATATATCCTATCTGTCTCAGTTTTATCATACTGAGAAGTACTAGGGGTATTTTCTAACAGATCAATTATTTTGGATCTTAATTCTTGATCCTTTACTAATTTTAATAATTCTATTATACTGTCATAATTTAAAACATTTATATTTAAATTTTGAAATTGTGAAAGAATATTATAAAATTCTTTACCTTCAATATCACTTATTTGTTCATTTTCTTTTCTAATACAGGATTGTCCTGATTTACAAGGTAAACATTCTGACTCTGACTCTGAGTCTGATATTATGGACTCATTTTCTAGTATATTTAATTCTGTATTGGATTCTGTATTAGTATCGCTAGTATCTTCATATTCTGATTCTGAATTTAATAATATTTTTGAAAGAATATCCTTCATATTTTCATCTAAATTAAGATTATTAATCTTTCTTTTAGTCCAACAATTTCTAGCATAATGACCATATCTACCACATTTTCTACAAATTATTTTTTTCATCTTTTCCCATTTATCTTGGGCTCTATTATACTTCTTTTGCCTATTTTCTTCATATTTCTTTTTAGAAATTTTTCTTTTCTTATATTTATGTTTATTATCCTTCCAAACTCTCTTAGTCTTATTATTATTAGAATGAATTTTTTCAATTGCAAATTGATCACAAAAATGACCTAATTGTTTCTTTTCAACTAGATTTTGACGTTTCATTTGCTCATTTAGTTTAATTTCATTACAAAGATTTAATCCTTCTTGTACACATGTTCCTATTAATTTTCCATATGAGTAATTTTCATAAGGTATATTATTATAATTTTGTCTTAATACTTTTCTAACTCTTTCAGCAAATAAACCTGGAAGGCCATCTATAAATTTAGATTTCCAATGAGTACTATTACATTCAGGGAGTTCCATGACTCTACTAAGAAAGGTGTCTTTATACCACCTAAAATCTGTCAGTGTTTTACACCTAAGATTTTGTAATAGTGTTCTAATATTTTCACTATTTTCTGTATATCTTCCCGTAAAATGTTCTACAATATTAATAACCAATGTATAAACTGCATCTTCCCTATTAATATTATTTTCAACTTTTATTGTGTTAAGAATATTATCTCTATCTGTTTGAGATAAATAATTATCCCACCAACCTTTTAGTTGGCCAGTAAATCCTGCTATTATCATTTTAGCAATTTGCTTATCCGTGTTTTCATTATTTTTACATATTGTACAATACATTAACATTCTATGAATTGTATTATGAATTTGTTGATTAACAAATCCATCAATATTCCACTCATATATATGACTTCCACTATAACTATTAGATATAATATCATTTTGTTCTTCTATTAAAACATCTGCCGGAGTTGGCCTAGGATAATAATATTTACTTGTAGTTGGCTTATCTGCCCATTTTGAAATTTTATTAATCTCTTCCTGATAAACTTGTCTATAATTTGGATTATCAACTAATTTTTCTTTTAATTTCTTATCAAGTGTACTAATTCTTAAATTTTTAAATTTTTCTCCCAAAAATTCTTCAAATTCTTTCATAGGTTTTAATTTAAAACCTACTATATCTGGCGGAGGTTGAATTGTAGGATTCGCTATTTGAACCTCTTTTTCAATTTTTTCTATTATATTATTATTAGTTATTGTATTTAATATATCTTTTACTCTATCTTGAAGGGTTATTAACTGTTCCCCTAAAATATTAAAATAAAGACTTAAATAATTATTTTGTTCTATTAAAATATTTATTTCTTTACAAGTTATTGGAAGTGTATTGTCTTCAATTAATTTTGCAAAAGCTAAAAAATTATGAATTTTCCCATTCTTTTCTATCTGAAAAGATTGTTGTGGTGGATATACCTGACTGATTACTTCACCATTTTTTAATTTATAATTTCTTTCTAAAATTGAGATATATTGTTCTACATATGTAGCTACAAACCATGGAACAAAAAAGATAATTTTATTTTCTTTTTTACAGAATTTATAAAATTCTTCTTGTATATTTATTATCTCTTTAGGACTAAAATTTTCAAAAAACCATTTTTTAAATGGTTCCCATCTGGGCATATTAAATTCTGTTTTTATTTGTTTTCTTTCCTGTGATCCAGGATTAAAATCTAGTTTTTCTTCTAAATTCATTATATATGAAAATTCATTTCTGATTCAGTTATTTCTTCATTATTTCTTAATCCTTTAACAATATTATTCTTATCTATTATTATTTTTTCTATTTTATTTTCATCAATAGATTCATTGAATCTTTCACTTATGTGAGACGTAGAAGCTCTATGTGGAATATTCAATTGTTCTAGTTTATAATCTAGAGGAGATATATATGAATGACTAGAATAACTAGATCTATGTTTACTTATAGATTGTCTAGTTGGACTTTTATTATCCTCAAATTCTAAAGTTACTTCTCCTTCTGGAGTTTGTATTACCTTTATTAAATTATTTGATATTTGAGGTTGTAAATCTACAGCCTTTTCTATTGTCCAATTTAATGGAAAATCTATTTCTTCCCATTTAATTCTTCTTCTAGTTGTAACATTAGATTTACTAAAATTACTTTCTATAAGAATGGTTTCATTTAAAGGTTTATTTACCTTTTTACATTGTGGATTTAATGTAAATAACGGTTTATAATAAACTCTATAACATATAGCTATTACTTCTGAACCTGCTTTATAATTATAACCATGAGTTTTAACATTTAATGTTAAAGCATCTAAAATATTATTATCAGTTAATGATAATTGTAAATTTGGATAAACATCAAAATATACTGGACCATTTGCCACACTAGTTTGTATTATACTCATTAAAGATTATTTCCAATTTAAATTTCTTCCATCTCTTAAAGCTGCTATAAAACTTTCTGGAAGTCCTTCTAATGTTAAAGGCTTAAAAGCAATTTGTACCAACCCTATATGTAAAAATTTATGCTTATTCCTATAAGATAGTATATCACTATCTTCTAACAATTTAATAGTCATTTCATTTTCATTTAAAGGAATTGTTTCTTCAGTAGTTTTAACTACTTGTTTTAAACCTATCTTTTCAAAAGTTCCTAGTTTATATATAACACTAGGTTCAATTTTAGG